>PVKE010000618.1:38342-116853 GCA_004027555.1 Craseonycteris thonglongyai | reverse complement strand
GTGTTCTTGATAAGCGCTCTTTCATTCAGTGTCCCATCTGCGTTGAAATGGAGGCCCGTGTGGCTGTTGGCTAATGCACTTGTTGAAGCGGGATTGCGGGGAAACTGATAAGAAACAAAGAGTTGTAAATATGATCTTTGGATGAGGAAAGAGAAATATATTCTAAGGAGGAGAAAAAAAACCAAAAAACAAAGATTTGAGAATTGGGTGCAGAAGTCAGCCTGGCCAGATTATCAGAGGGCAAGTTAATACGTTGCTCCATGTTCACCAAAACGTCTTCGGTTTAACAACTTCCAGGGAACTTACGGGCCATCAACCCAGAGAATGGTTTTTTTGGTGTCGCACCTGGAACCTCCGTGAAGACGAATCCCAATGCCATCAAGACCATCCAGAAGAACACCGTCTTCACCAACGTGGCTGAGACCAGCGACGGGGGCGTTTACTGGGAAGGTATCGACCAGCCGCTGGCCTCGGGCGTCAAGGTCACTTCCTGGAAGAATAAGGAGTGGACCCCCGAGGACGGTAAGCCCCTCGGGAGGCCCCGGTCCTCCAGCCTGTGGGAGCTACCTGTCTGGGCCTCACGCTAAGGGGGCCTCTCCTCTCTTGCTGTTTGTAGGGGAACCTTGTGCCCACCCCAACTCGCGGTTCTGCACCCCTGCCAGCCAATGCCCCATCATCGACCCTGCCTGGGAAGATCCGGAGGGCGTGCCCATCGAAGGCATCATCTTCGGAGGGCGCCGGCCTGCTGGTGAGACTCCTGCTCCGTTACCTCGTCAGAGCGTGCCAAAGACCCCACGCTTCCTTTCCAAATGCCCAGGATAGCTGGCAAGCCCACACGTAGGACCTCCCCTTCCAGCCACCCACAGGCACCCTGGATCCTGGGTCTAATGCAGCATTATTCATGTTCCTTTGGGCTTTGGGGGGCCGCGGGGGTGTAGCGTGGACAGTTTGCTGCCCTTTGGCTTTGGGAATACAGAGTCAGCGGGATTAGAAAGAAGCCGCTCTGCCGTGTCTTCCTGTTTTGTGAGCGTCTGAGAGCCACAGTCTTTAAGGGGTATTCCTTTTTTTTTTTCCCCTGTAAAGGTGTCCCTCTCGTCTATGAAGCTCTCAACTGGCAGCATGGAGTGTTTGTGGGCGCGGCCATGAGATCTGAGGCCACAGCGGCTGCTGAACACAAAGGTAAATGGACGTCAGGATTAAAATGCACAGGGGAGGGTAACTGCTGGGCTCCCCGTCTCTGTCTCTATAGATCTCTGTCTCTCTCTGTGTAGAGAGAAAGAGAAAACCATGCTTATGTCAACACGAACTGCGCCAGCATTGTCCTGGGCGAGCGGCATTTACCAACAGAGCCCCTCCCGCTTCTGTTAACAGGCAAGGTCATCATGCACGACCCCTTCGCCATGCGGCCTTTCTTTGGCTACAACTTTGGCAAGTACCTGGCCCACTGGCTCAGCATGGCCCAGCGCCCGGCGGCCAAGCTGCCCAAGATCTTCCATGTCAACTGGTTCCGGAAGGACAAGGAAGGCAAATTCCTCTGGCCGGGATTTGGCGAGAACTCCAGGGTGCTGGAGTGGATGTTCAATCGGATCGACGGCAAAGGCGGTGCCAAGCTCACGGCCATCGGCTACATCCCGGAGGAGCAGGCCTTGAATCTGAAAGGCCTGGAGCACGTCAACATGAAGGAGCTCTTTGACATATCCAAGGAGTTCTGGGAGAAGGAAGTGGACGAGATCCAGACGTACCTGGAGGAGCAGGTGAATGACGACCTGCCCTATGAAATTGAGAGAGAGCTCTTGGCTCTGAAGCAGAGAGTCAACCAGATGCAATCGGGCCCGAGAGCCTAACCCCCTTCCCATCTGTGTCAGGTCCCGGGGGCGAGAGACAGGGGGGAGTTTCCTAGACTGATACCACCTGCAGCCCACGATGCCCACACCCCTGAGCAGATCCGAAAGGCACACTTTAATCCTTAGCTAAGACCACGGAGGACAGGCTAGTAACTAACGAGATTGGGGCGGGAAATCTCAGCATGTCTCCCAAATTCACGACACCATGCACGTTCGTTCAATCTTGAGGACACTCGGGCACTTCCATCTTTTTGTTTTTCTGCTGTAGCTGTATCCGTTCGCTGGCATGTAAAGGAGAAATACTTGAGCTGTATATATGAGTGTGTGTGTGGTGTGTGTGTGTGGTGTATTTGTGCACGCGAGTTCATGTACAGTTGTCTAAAATATATTTAATACCTTTGGAAAAATCTTGGGCAAGATTACCTACTAGTCATTGCTATGATAGAAAGAAATGTCGCTTTATTATTAATATGTGTGTTTAAATTATTTTTGTATACCGTTATTCCTTACCTTGTCATCATTTCAACTTTGTTTCTCTTAACACTTCTTGGAAAATTACAAAATAAACTTTTATAGAAAAGATGGATTTGTTTGCTTGTTTGTTTGTTTTTTATTATTTGAACCACCGAGAAGAGGGGAGTCTTTGATGAAACACCTCGTGATTTAAATCCCCTCCAGAGAACTGGGGACATCTGGATGACCCTTAAGGAGGTGTGATTTGGGGGACGGAGCAAGTAGAAAGGAGTCTGCTGGGGAGAAATGAGCAGAGAATGTCACCGGGCGGGGATGACACTGTGAGCTTCCTGAATTAACCACTAGCTGGCGTCTAGAAACCACGAGTTAGTGTTCTGCTTAATAATTCCACAAACCTTTGAAGCTGGGTCTTGTGTAACTGGCGCGGGAGAGTTTAAAATATGCTTTTGGACAAAACGTTGGGTTGGTGGGCTTGGCCGTCCATGGGAATTAATTATGTTGGTGCCAGTTTCCCAGGCTTCTGTCAATAAGCTGTCTTTTGAGCGACGCTCTTCTCCACACCATCCACAGGGCAGGGGGCTAGAGAGAAAAGTGACCTTCAGAAGCAACAGCAACAGCACGAGCACTAACAGGGGGCCGTTTGTAGCCCAAGCTTCGTGCCCACGGGGGGCTCGCAGTGGGCTGTCCCTGGTGGCGGGCCCCTCTGCTCCCAGGGTCTATCGGGTGTCCCGAAGTGACCCCGACAAGCCCTAAACTAGACAGGCAACTTCATTCTGTGGATTCTGGGTCCCCACCTTCCACCCTCCCCATGCCCCAGGTCCAAGCCTGTTCACGCGTGAAGGAGTCATGCTACCTGGGTTTCCTCAGCAACCCTCGCTCATTCCCCCTCAACTCCTTTGCACCCTGCAATGGCTCCACGTGGGAGATGAAGCTGAGATCACCCCGATTTTATAGACGGGGAGCTGGAGGCCAGGAGTGTCCGACAGAACTGCAGAATAGCAACCAGCATTTTCTTTTCCTCTAAGGAACCACGAGCGGCCCCGGCTCTCCTGACAAAGCGTCATGTTCTGATACCGAGACCACTGGAGGGGAAAAAGCTGTTGAGGGGGATTCAGGGCTGTCCGCTGTGTTAATTTAAATCGGTGGCTTTCAAACTGGTCTCTTCCGTCCTCTGCAGGATGCTCGGTTGTCACGTAGTCTGGCTCAGAACCCGAACATCTAAGGGAAACAAAACTGGAGGCCACTCCTCTGAGGCTGGGTGGGGGGCATGGGGGACACCACCTGGCTTCTGTTTCTCTGTACCTGGTGGCTCTGAGGTGGGCCCTGGGACCCCTGAGAGGGGCTTTCAGGACACAGTTTAGGCACCGTTGCTAAAATGCCTGCCCCGGGCCTGTCCTGGTCTTGGCCCTGAGCGGATGTTAGCCCTTTGCAGCCGGAGCTGACCAGCTGGGATCCCTTCCGCTCTCACACGGCATCTCCCACCCACCCAGTGGACTCACAACTGGCCACGTTGCCACCGGACCCTGCAAGCCCAGCGGACAGCCTACAGGAGGTGCCTTAAACAGAAAAAGAGTTTTCAGGGGGCCAAAAGGACTCAGAATGTGCCACTGGCTCCTGCCTCAGTTTCCCCAAACGGTGCCAGCACGTGTTCCTTCCAGGTCTCTGTGCTGGGACCCGTGACTACAACAATCAGGCCATTCCGGCCTTAGCTGTGGTGCTGGTTTGCCGAAGGCCACGCTGAGGCCCTGGGAGGGTGAGTGTCTCACTGTTTGGAGAATGAGCGCCCAGGGTCCTGATTCCTGGTCACCCCTCCCCCACGTGGCCCCAAACCAGCTTTGGGACTGACGTCTTCGATTAGACTCCAACGCAGGAGCTGCACTGAGCCCTGTGGGGTTGGGAGCCGTGCTGGCGTCTGGGTTAAAGACCAGAATGCAGTAGGTACACAGCAAATATTGAACCTGTCAACAAACTTGTCCCTGTGCTCACTGGAGGCAGGCAGGGCTGGGGGTGCGGCGTGGCAGGCGGGCCAGGCGGGGCTGGGGTGGCTGGGCCCCACACTGGGGAGTCAGCGGTGACAGGGCCCTCTCCCTTCTTCCCTTTGCTCCTTGGGCCCACCCTGACCCAGAGTCCCTGGGCTAGGTGCCACATGCGGGTGTTCCTGCCAGTGCTTTAAGACCACAGGGGACAGGCCCTAGGGGCTCCCTGACCTGCTTCCCTGACCTCCGCTTCGTCATCGCTGCGAGCAGTTGCAGTAACAGGGCACCAGGTGAGGTCACCTGCTTCCTCTCTCTTGCCCCCTCCTTTCCCTGAGGAACAGTAAATGCTGACCGCCTTGGACGCATTCCAACTCTGTGTCCGGCCATCAGCACCTGCTCACTTGTGCCACAGGAAAATACAGCAGGTTGAGTGCTTGCCTTGCAACAGCGAGGCCTGGGGATCGAATCCCAGCCCTGGCCCGTGCAAACCCCCATGATGACCTGCAGCACAACTGGTAACCGCCAGGGTGGCAGGGAAGGTTCTCACTTCCCATGCGGAGGCCCGTGTTCAGTTCCTGCCCCGCACGGCCCCACATCCACCTGTGTGGGAAGAAACTATGTCACAACTAATGATGTACAACCATGGAGACTGTTCTGGGCCTTCCCCCTTCTCTCTATCTATTTATCATCTATCCATCTATCTATTCATCCATCTATCTATCTCTCACCTTCTCTCAAACAATAAAATAAATCTTAAAAGAAAAAACAAAGAATGGGACTTCTTGCTGCTTATCTCGTTTTGTCTTGAGTTTCCCTGGCCCGGCCCAGCTCGGCTCGCTGGGAAGTCGAACACAGTGTGGCCCTCGGGACAGGTTCCGCCCACACTCTTGCTCAGGACCAGCTCCTGGGACCGCAGCTCAGCCCACAATCGAGACGGGTCTAAGGATCACAGAGCTGCTCCCCGCACCCCGACAATGCTCTCTGCTGCCTGCCCCCCCCGACCCCCGACCCCAGGCAGAGCCCACTGGTTCTTCTGATGCCTCACAGAGCTGGGCTTCGGGTGGCCGCTGAGGAACGTCATCGGCCCATCGTGGTCGTGCGGCGGGAACAAGAACACGCCTGCCAGCCTGCCACCTGCCTCGTCCCCTCCCTGTACTGACTGACGCTGGTGTCCTGGGGGGCGGTGGTGGTGGGGGCTGGCTTGGCTGTCGCCTGCTCGCACAGTGTAGCCCCCTGGTAACGGGGTATGCAAATGTGTGAACAGGAGCCAGGTGTCGCGTCTGAACCTTTCTCCGGGCAAAGCAATCTGCAGCAAAAATATGCTGTAAATATTTGTTCAGCCCGGGGAAATGACTTTAATTGCATAATTAAACTCTTTGTCGGTGCTGCTTCCGGATAAAAATGACTGACTAGGGAGATGTGGGGACCAGAGCTGTCCCTCTGAGCTTGGTGACTAGCGGGACTGTTTACTTGCAAAGCCTCTGCTGTGGCTCCCATCTCTCCTCCACGCCGTGGTGGTTTGCAGAACCACCAGGAAGGATGGAGGACAGGGCTTGGTGGGTATTGGGGGTGGGTGGGGAGGGAAGGCACCCCCCCATTAGAGGACCAGCAATAGAGGGACTTCCAGCCCCCTGGACAGAAACGTGCCCCATGTTTGCCAAATATTGTCCTGCACATTCCACCTTCCATGCGTAACTGGTAACTTGAACAAATAATCGATTCACTGGAGTAGGGAAAAACATCACTAGATCAAAAGAAATTTGCTTTAGAAGATAAATGTCGCGTCCCAAGCATATATTACAAAGCCAGCATTCCTTGGTCAAGGAACCCCATAAATACAACTCTAATCCAGAGACACAAGGGCACATGTGATATGTGTGTAATATGTGTGTTTTGTTTTTTTTTAAATTTTACGTGAAATGTCCAGAAGCAGGCAAATCTACAGAGCTAGAAAGTAGACTCTTGGTTGCCAGGTGTCAGGGGGAGGTGGCATTGGGGAGTGACCACTAACGGGTATAGGGTCTCTTGGGGGGGCGGATGATGAAAATGTTCCAAAGTTAGATGACGGTGAAGCTTGCCCAATGCCGTGACTCTATATAAAAACCGTTCACCTGTACATTCCAAGGGGATGGGCTTTAGTATGTGAATTACTGCTCCACAAAGAAGTTTTAAAAAGGAATAAGTACAATGAAAACAAAATTGTCTCCTAACTCGCATTGAAAGCCAGTTGTTTCCTCAATGTCCTTTAAGGCCAAGTCCGTAAACCTCTCTCTCCACGTGGTCGTGAGCACCTTAAAATCCAAGGAGAAACAGGCCAGAGGACAGAAAGCTGCAGAAGTCACGTGAGGCCAGCAGGTGGCAGAACTGGGCCTACAGACCCTGGGCCTCCAATTCCAGGCTGACACTCATTGGCACGGAGTCCATGCCATGAATGATCCCCAGCCCATCCTTGGCAGGGGGAGCCCCCCCAGACCCAGGAGGTCATGATCCCGGCCTATGGGAACCCACATGCTGAACTGGGGTGAGCGTCCCATGCAGGAGGCCCCGGCCCAGTTCCGGCCCTGTGCAGCCCCGCCCACCTGTGTGGAAGGAAACCATGTCAAAAACTGATGACGTGCAACTATGGGGACGGCCCTGGGGCCTCCCCCTTCTCTCTGTCTCTCTCTCTCTGTCAGGGGGGAAAAAAAAATGAATGAGTCTGCACTGCAGCCACAAGACTCCTGGTGGGGCCTGGGGCCAGGCCTGTCCTCTCTGCGCCTCAGTTTCCACAGCTGTACGAGGGTGCCTGCCTTGCCTAAGGCGACCAGATGTCCCGCTTTTGGCGGGACAGTCCCGATTTTTAACAATTTGTCCTGTGTCCCGCGGCATTTTAAAAAAGTCCCGATTTTTGCAAAGAATGCACGACAAGCTAGGGAACGGCGGGAGATAGACCAAATCTTTAATCAAGAACCCCCTCCCCCGCCGGTCAATGGTGTCCCGCTTTACCAATGTTAAAATCTGGTCACCATATCTAGGTGTCCTCACACCCCAAAGTCCTTCCACCTCCATCCCGCCAGGAAGCCGGGGCCACATGGCTCTTCAGTGGAGCCCTTGGCGTTGGGATTTCGTGATCCTGGGCCCAGGCGTGGGGGCAGTGGCAGGGAGGAGAGCATGGGCTGACTTCAGGGACATGAGCTCCTTCCACTCCCCAAATAGTTCCCCTGTAGCCATCAGCAGGCCTGTTACCCCCTCAGGACCTCCCCCCTTCCCGTGTGTCCCACTGGAGATGACACCATGGGCCCCTCCTCACGTACAGACGAATTCTTCCAAGGCCAGGACCCAGGGAAGGACAGTGGGGAATGAACAGAGGACTAAATCTGTGGGCACAAGCCACGGGTCCCCTGACCCACAGTCCCGGCCCAAAGCCTGGTCACGTGCAGGCCCCCGAGGAGAAACGGACCCTTCCACTCTACTGCTGATCTTGGGGGCGCTCAGACAGTGGGGTGTTCAGCTGGCTTTGAGAAGGCCTTGGTATCTCCTGGGGAGACGGAGGGGACCCTCTCAGGGTTGCTCAGGGACCCTATCAGCCACAGAGGGGCCAGGACCTGGGAGATGCTGGCTACCACTCAAGTTGCCAGACCCGGGAGGGTTCAAGGCTTACTCCTCAGGTCAGGACGAAGACAGCTCCCATACCCAGTGGGAGCCCTGGCTTGTGACGAAATTCTCTGCCGGGGACAAGACGCCCGGATCTGGGTGAGGGGACACAGGGCCTGGGCTGCCGGAGACTGTCCCCAAGACCAGCCGGGCCCGGCTGGAACCTCCCCAGCTGAGCGCAGCTCAGGGGGGTTGGCCTCAGCCACCTGCACACCCCCACCCCCCATGGCTCCCCTGGTTAATAGAACACTGGGCCCTCAGAGAGGAGTTCAGGTCGGCCTCGGCTGCTCCCTGTCTGAAGCTTCACCTAGGCCTTCATCGCCATGAAGAGCAGAGACGGGGGAGCCAGAGGCCTGAGTGACTCATGGCAGCTGCTGCCCCGTTATGCGGAGCGGAGCTCGGAGCCATCAGCCCCTAGGAGACAAAATTTACATTTTGAATGAAGTCGGATCATCAGAACGCTTGCTCTCAACCCAGGGAAATTAAACAGCAAGTTGGAGGGCGCTGTGGGCTGGAGAGACAGAGGTTCAGCCAAGCATGCCGGACTGGCTGGCTCTTCTATTTTTTTTTCTCAACAGGCAGCAGGCCAAAGGGGACAAGAGGACACAGTCAGCCTGGGAGGGGGAGGGAGACGGAAAGTTTCGATCCCTTTCTCTCTTTTTCCCTGGGCAGGAGCGCAATACATCCGCGTGGCCGAGCGGAATTCTGATCGGTCTGAGTTCTTCCATCTTCTCCTCCCCTAATCATGGTCATTTACGGAGCCCTCGCGATGGGCCAGCCCGCAGCCAAACACGTTAGAGATAAGGCCAAGTGAGTTTGTCCTGAGTCCCCCAACTGCGTTCTTGGCGAGGAGGGAGTCTGATGGGAAAGAGCGGTGTTAGCAACCAGCCAAGGTTCCGGGAGTTACACTAGGAAGTTGTGTTCATCTTTCAGAGGCCCCCGTTTTTGGGGAACCAGGGGCCTGCCACCCTGGCCCCCACCGCGGAGCACTGAAACCCACGGCCCTGCCCCCATGCCCTGGGGTTGTGCAGTGCACACCTGCTCCCAGGCACCCAGCTGAGAGACTTTCTGGTCACAATGAGCCTTGCAGGCTGGAGGGAGGCTCAGGGGCCAGCGAAAGGCGTCTTGCCTGCCTGCGGCTTCTGAGTGTGTCTGGGATCAATATCGAGTGGGAGTTATCCTTAAACCCCCTTATTCCAGGGGTGTTGGTTCTGGTCAGGAGGCAAGTGCCCCAGGACCCTCCTAGTGTGTGGGTGACCGTCAATGCACAGCTGTGGGGAGCGACCGCTGATGACCGGAGTCTGGGCTGGCCAGTTAGCAGGGTCCACGTCCCTGGCTGCTGAGTGAGCGAACGTGCTCTGACAAGTGACATGCTGTGCTGTCCTGGTGCCCCGGTCCCCGCAGGACGGCAGGTGTCCAAGAGCAAGCCGCCACTTTCCAGTGAGTCGTTACTGAATGCCTTCCCGCTGCCTGGTACTTAGTCGGCCCGAGTGCTTAGAGGAGCTGACCGGATTGTCCTTCCTCATGAACCGGCCTTCCAGGAGACCTGTCCTTTCCCCAGGGTCACTGAAAAACTGTAGTCCTCAACTCAAGAGCGCTCACTCAGAACTTCTGGGTGCTCAGCATCCTGGGCAATTCCGCCTGGGTAGCTGGGCGCCTCTGCAGCCCACCTTTGCCCTCCTTCCTTCCTGCCGTCCACCGATCCAGCCCTCTAGCCTTCCAGCTCGCTGTCCATTCCCATGTCCTCCGGCCACCTGTGCTTGCAAACACCCTCTGTCCATCTGCACCTCCAGCCAATGGGCCATCCAGCCCGCTCGGGGGCTGCTCTGCTTCCCGTCGGCTCCGTTGGCCGTGAACTCTGCAGTCGTCCCTGGTTCGCCCTCCCGTCTCACCAGGGTCACACGGCCACCGCACCCGGAGAGCCAGACTTCGGAGGCGCTCTGCCTGACGGTCCCGCCACCCCCAGGGCCCCCAGGACAAAGCAGCTGCTCAGGGCTCTCAGGGGTGCAGCCAGGTGGCATGGGGGTTCAGAGAACGGAGGGGGCTCAGGAAGGGTGTTTTAGGGGGAGTCGTGTTTGAGCAGTGCTCACAGAATGGCAGAGCCAAGGGTAAGAGTTCCAGGGTGAAGACAGGGAAGGTGCCCTACAGACGGCTGGAGGTTGAATGGATAGAGGTGTGGCTTAGAGTGAAAGGTGTAGATAGTGGGAAGAGGAGAGAGGTAGAGACCCCCGCCCCAGTATGGAAAGCCAGGAAGTTAGGAAGCGTGTTGGTGGTGGCAAGTGGGAAAAACCCCGACCAAGACTAGACCCTGACGTTGGATGCCCTCTGCTTTGGGGGTGCTGGGGGGCACTGTCCTTCTCAGAGCTGTCCGCGGGCATAGCCCCCAGCCCCCTTGGCAGTCCCCAGTTCTCCATCAAGGGCTCGGGGCGGAACTCCGCCAACGGAGACCTTGAACCACCCACGTCCAGCGAGGCAGCTGGTGTCCGGAGCTTGCTGGGCCGCGGCTCAGAACATGCAGCTGTCTGGTCGTTTCGTAACGGTCACTGTGGTGCTGGCTGATCCGCCAGGAACAAAGTGACAGAGGAAAGCCAATGGCCTCCCAGGGCCTTGCCTGGGCAGGGGACAAATCTAGGTCTTTTATGGTTTCAGACGTAAGTGCTAGCCTGCTGTTATGCTAAACATTTCAGCATCTGAAAAGTTCCGAGCTAATTTTCAGGGGGGAAATGAGATGAAAAGTGGCTTTTAAAACCCAGAGAATGTTGCGTTTAAAAACTGGGTTGCCAAGGAAACCCTCCACGGCTTCCTCCCCATCGCATTACCAGTTAAGTTCCCTAAGTGACAGGCAATGAAGGTAATTGGTGGCACGGCTGCAGAGAGAGACTGTGGGGAAGAGGCCCCCAACTTTTTAGGGTCCCCCGCCCACTCCTGAGCCCTAGGGGAGCGGGGCCCATTACTGCACAGGGAGGTCGTGAAAGAGAGCCAGAGAGCAGCCGCCTGCCGTGTCCTGTGAAAGGCTGAGAGGCGATCTTAAATGTCACACGGCCACCCTGTCGATTCTGAATAGGTGAAGAGCTCTGAGTCAGTTAAGGAGCAGCTTGTGGAGGCGGCCGTGTTCCGGCCCCCTGCGGCCGTGTGAGCGCATGTGACGCCAGGCGGGAGCTGAAGCGATTGTTATCCGCCACCTTCGGGAGGGAGGCAGCCTCACATTCAGCTTGTGGCCCCAGCCGCCCCGAAATCCACTTGTCCATTCATCTCTCTCCATCTGTTCATTCATTTAATTGTCCATCGGAACATTTATCTACTCATTCACTTATTCATCTACCCATCCATCTCTCTGACTGTCCTAACTCTCCATCCACATAGCTACACATGTGCACATGCATGCACACACACACAGATGGGTGGGTGGGTGGGTGGGTGGATGGGTGGGTGGGTGGATGGATGGGTGGGAGGGAGGATGGATGGATGGATGGATGGATGGATGGATGGATGGATGGATGGATGGGTGGGTGGATGGGTGGGTGGGAGGGAGGATGGATGAATGGATGGATGGGAGGGTGGAAGGATAGATGGGTGGATGGGTAGATGAATAGTCAGATGAACAGATGCAGAATAAGTGCACATCACTAGTCGTCTATCCATCTACCTCCATTCACCCATCTAGATACCCACTCACTAATCCATCCATCTATCCACCAATGTTTCAGCCCTAAGAGCAAGAGTTGAAGGAGGCTGGGGACAGAGAGCCAGGAGGAAGTGTCAGGAGGAAGCATACATCTGGGACTTCAGGGACCAGCCGACCTCTTGCCCCAGTGCGTGCATGTGCACGTAACACACACACACACACACACACACACACACACACACACACCCGTAGAGCGGGTCCCTTCCCTCTGGGTAAATACTGCCAGCGTGGTCAGGGAGCTGGTGCCAAGGTGGAAAGTCCAGGGGTGAGGGCCTGAGTAGCAGAGGTCCAGCTCCTGGACAGTTGTGTTCCCAGAAGCGGAGACTTTTCCCCCAGTGAGCTCTGGCCTACCTCCTCTGCCTCTTCCCAGGGAGTGCCCAGTAGGCAAACGCGCCCCAGCGCTGGCCTCTGCCCCTCCTTCACTTCCTTCCAAGGACCTCCCTCCCTCCAGAGCTGGGCTGGTGGTTGGTAGACGCCTCAGACCCCTGATTCCTGACTCACGGGGGGGCTAGGTCCATCCCAGAGTGGGGAGTGCTGGTTCAGCAGCCAAGACCCCGGCCGGGGCGGGTGCACTGCCTGTCATTTTGCAGAGGAGGAGCCTGAGGTCAGAGTGGTCAAGTGACAACCCAGGTCGCCCCGCTTGTTTCCAAGGAGGGGAGTCTTGTCTGGAACGCTGACACCACCACGCACCCTCGTGGGGTGGGCAGGAGCTGGGGCAGGGGCGCAGGGGGCAAGGGGGTCAGAGCGAGAGTGTGGGCTACCATGCCAAACAGCCACTTCTGAGCTGTGTGACCCGGAGGGACTCTCCTCACCTCTCTGTGCCTTGGCTCCCTCTTCTGTCCGAGGCGGTGATAACAGAACCCGCCTCTTAAGGACAGAGGGGGCTCCGAGTGCAATCGCCGCCGGGTGTCCTAGAGCTCTGTAGGGACGCAGGCGCCCTGTGGGGGCTGGGGCTGGGGGTCCAAGAGCCTGACTGAGCAGCAGCACACTGGAGACGCGAGGTCCTGTCTGCTGTCACTTGCTGTCATGTAGGTTGGGGAAGGGACCCCGAGGGCTGGCCGCCCTTCAGTCCAGAGGAGGCTACCGTGCTGCTGGGACTTGGGGAGGGGCACCCCTCAGCGTGTCCTTGGGGACAGGTATGATGCGCTTTTTGTGATCCGAAGGCACCAATGATCACCTGCTGAGGGGACCACGGAGAAGCAGGGCTGATTAGCGCAAAGTCCCCCAACGCCTGGGCACCCCGCAGACAGTCACCCCACGGAGCTGGCCCTCCCCAGGGCTGCCCTGTGCCAGATGAAGTGCTTAAAACAGGCTGCCTCCCTGAACCCCGAGTGTACCCTCCCAGGCAGGCGTGGCCCCAATGTGCAGCTTTCGGGGTTCAGGGTTGAATGACTTGCCAGGGTCACCGGAGGCTCAGGGGCAGAGTGGGATTTGGACCCCGGTGGCTGTGAGCCCACGAAGGCTGCCCGCACCGCTGCTCCACGGCCCCGGCTGACCGGGTGGGTCCTGCGCGGCCGCTCCTGCACGTATCACCCTGGTGTCACCCTGGTGTCACCGGCCACCAAGGTTTGGTCACCCCGGGGCCCATGGGCTGAGGGTTATCCCCATGGCCGGCTCTGGGGGGCGCTGGCGAGAAGCCGGCCGTGGCCCAGGCTTGCTCAGCAGCTTGTCACCCGGGGACCCCTGCCCAGGGCTGCGCTCTGCACACGCTTTGGAGCCCGGGGCTAAGCCGGTGCCATCTGTCCGTCCCTAACCGGGGCTGGCCAGCTCCTGGGGTCCCCCCAAAAGCCCATGCTGAGGTGCCCCCCACTCCGTGTGCGACCCCGAGGGGCTTGCAGGCGCCCCCACCTGCCTCCTGCCTGCAGACCTCGCCAGCGTCCATCGGCCTCAGCCCCCCGCGCGCCGGGCACGGGCGCAGACGGGGAAACCGAGGCTCGCCGCCGGGAGGGGGCCGTTCGGAGGCCCCGCTCCGGGCCGCGGAGTCATCCGAGGTCGGCGGCGGCGCGGGGAGGCGGCGGCCGTGCTTGGGCTGCCGGTCAGGCCCCGCTTCCGTCACGACGCGCCGCGCGGGGGCCGCTTTCACTCGCGAGTTCCTGGCAGAGGCAGCGTCTCCGGGGAAGATTGATGACCTGCTGCAGGTAGCGGTGGGCGGATTCATAAAGCTGTCGGCAGCGGGCTGTAAATCAGATGAATATTCCCGGTCCCGCCTGGGGAGCCGTTCCCGGCCCCGCACGAACGAGGTGCATGCGCCCCCGGAAGGCGGGCGCGGTGGCCTCAGAAGCCCCCGCAGCGGAACCGGGCGCTTTCCACTCGCACAGAACTCGAGCTTCTGCTGCAAAACTTGGGCAGCACCAGAGAGCAGAGGGGAGCAGACCCTGCTTTCAAGCTATTTTTTTTCCACTGGGGCATAATGTCCATGCACTAGCACACGCAGGTCTTAAGTGGGAAGCGGGATGAGTTTGGGCACCTGTGTGTCACCACCCAGATGAAGATCTAGAACATTCTGCCATCACCCCAGAAAGTTCCCTTCTGCCCTTCTCTAGTAACCCCCAGCCCCAGCCCCAGGTAGGCGTCACCTTATCCGTGGGACACAGAATCCGTGACAGATGGGGAGTCACCGTCCCTGTGTGCAATTTTGGGCTCTGCTGGATTTGCTGAGGGTCCTCATGGTGCAGCCCCCACCCCACCCCTGCAAGTGTCGCTGCCGTTGGTTGAACCAGCCCCCGCCCCCCAATTCATGACCAGCTGGTCTGTTTCCAGGTCTGCGAGGTGGGGGGCTGCAGAGGGCTGTGGTGGTCTTCCTGGGCACGTGTCTTGAGTAAACAGTCCATACGTGGAAGTTCTGGATCACGAGGTTGCTGATGCCCAGACTCAGATGCGCCCTTTATAGACCCTCCCCTGGGGCTGCCCAGGGCCCGAGGGGGACAATGCAAACTCCTGCACATGGCCACAGTGTGACCCGACCTTGGTTGCCTCTGACTTCGTCTCAGGCCACTATCCCACCTGCTGACCAGGCTCCTGCCTACTGGCTGAGTTCAGGCCCTACCCCAGGGCCTTTGCACTGGCTTCTCCTTCTGTTCGGAGGGGTTGGTAGAGACAAGGGGCCTCACTTGGAGATGTGTGTGGTTGCTCCTGCCTCAACTGTAGCCTCCCCATCCTGGGGTCCCACAAACTCTCTCAGGGAAGACCCTGAGGGTACAAAGGCCGCAGAGAGCCCCCTCTGCCCTCCCACCCGCCAGTCCCGTCTGTCAGCAGACGCGGGTCCTGTGGGAGGAGTCACCGCTGCGTTCTGCAGTGCCCAGCTTGCCTGCTGCGGTGCTGGGCGCCATCACCACAGGGGTGTCCCATCATGAACCTCATCTGACAGACCAGGAAACCGAGGTCACCGTAATGCCCAAGGCCCCTCAGTCTCGGGCCCGTGGGGTCAGCCTCTCCCGGGGGTGAAGCTCCGAGCCGTCTGCTATCTTGCCCTGTAAGGGAGTGTAGTGCTGGGCTCGGGCGGAGGCTACGCTCGATGAATTCCTCCCTCTTGGGATCCATGTACCCTCCGTGCTGCGACCTTGTGCTCTTTAGAAGGACGCCCCCACCCCCAGTCCCCCAGACTCACAAGTCTCCTAAGCCTGGCTCTGCTGTTTCATCTCTGCCAGCTGCCCCATCCTTAGGCAAATGCCCCATGGGATTGGGAACCTTTAGATGTTAATACATGGAAGACCCTCCCTCCCCCGAATCTCCCCATGTTTGCATCCTGGTACAAGACCAGCCCCCAGGATCCAACAACATCCCTGAGCTCAGACTCCACAGGTGGAAAATCCAAGCAAACTCTGTCCATAGGAACTGCACCCCTCTGCACCCTATTCCCTCCTGGGGAGGGGCATTGAGAGAACACGTTTCCCCCTCCCCTGCCCCGCTCCCCAGAGCTGAGTGCGCTGACAGCCTTTACCCTGGGAGAAGGGGGCATTGTCCCTGCTTCCCTCTCCACAGGTCCTGCCAGCAACCCTGATTTCTTCTTACGGATGTCGGTGCCATCCATCGACCCCTCAGATGGACCCCCGCAAACGTCAGCCACCCCCATTCCCTCCTGTTGAGTTAGAAGTTTCTTGTCCTAGACTTCAGAGTTCGGGAGAGAGCCTTAGTAACACAGGCACGTCCGAGGGCAGACAAGTGCGTCATGGAGAACTCGGAGGCTGCCGATTGGGCAGAGCCTCTGCTGCACAGTTGAGTCCCCAAACGCCTGGAAAACAACATAATGTATTCCTGTCTGCAGCTCCGAGCAAAAGCTCATTTCGTGTCTTCTGTTTCCATTTCCTGAGGATTAATAAGTGTGGAGGGGAACTCGGGCTTCGTGCCGAATATTTATTTAGTCAATATACACATCAATTTAGCAAATTAGAGATTGCACGCCATTTCTGAGCAACGCTGTAAAAATAATAGCTGTACTTTAAACTTGTAATGGATTTGGGTGTAGGCGGTGGCAACCGCGTGCCTGGCACTTCACAAGCACAAAGTGTAGCTCTCCTTAAACTTCAGTGAATGTCTGAGTCATTGTGGGGCTTTGTTCAGGGAGCAGATTTCTAAGCCCTGTCGCCTGAGAGACCACGGAAGGGGACTGTGGTGGGGACTCTGGAAAGCATTTGGACAAGACGAAGAGTGGGCTTTGGGGAGAGTGGCCCTGTATTTAGACCCGGACTCTGCTCCTTCCAGTGGGGTAACAGCGCAGGGCAGGGGTCCTCAGCCTCAGCACTGATGACATCTGGGTGGGTCCCCATTGTGGGGGCTGCTCTGGGCATCGTAGGATGCTTCTAGCAGCATCCTAGGTCTCCAGCCACGAGATGCCATTAGCAGCAGCCCCTCCCCAGTTGTGACAACCAGAAATGTCTCCAGGCATTGACACACGTAGCTGAGAACCAAGCACATGTGTGGAACAAGGTTCTTGGTCTGTCTGAGCCTCATTTTCTTCATAAAGACCCCGTTTTGTAAGCACGACTCCCCCCCCCCCCACCAAGAGTGGTGATAGCTCACATCTGATAGATGAGTCATCGGGCTCAGGGGGGACAGGGACTTGCCCCAGGCACAGTGGATGAGCTGGGATGTGCAAACCATTTCCTGCTTCTTGGAAAGGTCAGTGGCTCTTCTGTGTCCCTCAGGCCTCTGTGCAAATGTCACCTCCTCAGAAGGCCCCCTCTGTCTGCCTCGTCTTGGCAGGTTGTCACCCCTCCGGCCACTGCACTTTTCATTAGTGCCCTGCTCCTCCGGGGCTGGGCCGCATCGGCACCCGGCTGTGTGGACGCTGTCTTGTTCTTGTCTGTGTCCCCCTGGAAAGTGGGCCCTGTCAGTTGTCAATCGGGGCGTTCTCCATCTTGTCCCCTGCTGTTTCACCAGGGCCTGGCACGAAGTAGGTGAACTAAAGAACCAGAGAGCTTCCAGCTGCCCCACACCATCCATCCTCCCCATATTCTTCAGCAATGAAGCCCCCAATTTTTAGCAACCAAGTGCTGGCCAATGAGATGTAAGTGGAAGTCGTGTGTCTGGCCCTCCAGGAAGTATCCTTACAGGGAGAGAGTAGTCCCTGCTCATCCCTTTCTCCTTTCCGATGCCTGGAATGAGGACACGATGGCTGGAGCACATGCAGCCACTTTGGACTGTGAAGTAGAAGCTCTGTGTTGAGGTTGGAGGGGCAGCAAAGTAGAAGGGACCTGGCCTTTGGTGACTTCTGGTCTTACCCTGATTTCTCTATTCCACACACCACCTTGAATCCTAACCAATGCTCTCAGCTTTGGGCGGGGCCCCCTTTAGGACCCCCTCCTTGCTCAGACAGGACCTTGCAAGCCTCGTTTTTTATGACTGAAGTCCTGAGCAGTGGGGGCAGGGGTGGGTGGGGCTGCCCCAGCTAACCCAGAGCCAGTGTCTTCGAGAGCCTGGAAGATTCTAGCAAGAGATCCAGCCGGAGCCAGCGCATTAATCAGGGCCTGTGATCTGGACTCTGCTTCGATGACCTTTTCAGGCTACAGGCGAACTCCGCCCCGTGTGGGGTCCGGCCCTGCTCGGTCCAGTGGGTGAGCTCTGCAACCTGCCAGAGGGGCGGGGTGCCGGGGACCCACCGAGGGGTGCAGGGAGCGGGGGGCCGGCCTGGTGCTGCCTTGTCGTGCCCCCCGGGTGCCGGTGGAGAACGGGCAGAAGGGTGAGCGCGGAGCCCAGCAGGCGGCTGCGGCTGTGTTTGGAGAAAGGTGGCGGTGGCTGGACCCGGCGGGAGCGAGGGCACTAAAAGTGAGTGTTGTCAGGAGGAGAGCTGCCCGGGCCCTGGGAGCCCCCCAGGGAGGCCCTTCCCTGCTCCAGGGGTGCTGGGAGGGGTCAAGACCCAGAAGGCCTGGGGCTCACGCATGGGGAGCCGTGAGAAGGGCCCCGGAGATGCAGCTCAGGCTGGTCCTGCCCCATCCCTCACTCGGGGAGGGCAGGCTGCAGGGAGACCGGGTGGGCGGCACACTGGGCGGCCAGGCAGTGGGGCTGGGGCTGAGGACGTCTGGGCCCTGCATGTCAGCGGAGGGGAGGGCGAGAGGGTCAGGGGCTGGGAGGACAAGCCCCTACCACCACCAGGCAGAAAGCCTCCGGCCGGCAATGCCACATCCAGCCCCAGCCTGGCAGTGCCCTTAGATGCTCCCTGTCCAAAGCCAGAATCAGCCAGAAAAATCAATGCTTAACCCGGCGACTCCATGGGAGCACAGGTCACCCCATCGGCACCCGCACAGAGCACGGGGACTCTGTAAACACCCTCTCGGGAGCGAGGTCCCTGCGCCAAGTCCCCTGACGTCAGTGGGGGTCAAGTTCACATGCGTGACCCCGTGTGGGGGTGCTTGGCAGCTGGGGCCAAAGGGATGTGGGAGAGGACACTGTGGGGTTCACAGGGCACCCTGATCTTCCTGGGACCCCAGGGAATCTAAGATGCAACCCCACTGTGATGGCTTCATCAGAGGGATCAGAAAGTGGGCAGGCGACAGGGCCATGCTGGCTGAGAGGGACAGGGATGGTGACCTGGAGCCCCGAGTGAGGGGCTGGAGGTGAGGGCGCAGCCGCGGTCTTTAGGAACTCGCAGTTTAGTGGAAGGAACAGGCCGCCAGCAACGGCCCTCGCTTCTGCGCAGGCGTGAGGTGGGTGCAGACCAGAAACCGGGCCCAGAGAGGGTGTGCACCTGCCCACAGCTGCACAGCCTGGGGTGGGGTTTGATCTGCTGAGGCAGCTCTGGGGCAAAGACCGGCCCTCCGGACAAGGTGGACGAGGAGGCCTCGATTTACCCTGCAGCCCGGGTCCTGCAAAGAGCCAAGGGCAGGACCTGTTCTTCCTCACGTCCAGGCCCTTGGCCTTCGCTAGCCCTGGGCTTCGTAAGATGTGTGTCACCCAGTGAAGCCTGGGCAGGGGCCGTTGAATGCTGATTCCTGGGCCACCCCTGCCCTACAGGTGCAGCCCCTCTGGGCTGGTGGCCCTGGCACTGGTATTGCACCGGCGTCCACGCTGGGCCGTGAGGAGGCTCAGGACTGGCCGGGCCCCAGGGCG
Source organism: Craseonycteris thonglongyai (assembly GCA_004027555.1). Taxonomy (NCBI): domain Eukaryota; kingdom Metazoa; phylum Chordata; class Mammalia; order Chiroptera; family Craseonycteridae; genus Craseonycteris; species Craseonycteris thonglongyai. Next base: position 97,696 of record PVKE010000618.1, on the reverse strand, counting down.
GTGCTGACCCTTGAGACAAGTGCTCTGGGCTGGACCCATAAGGTGTGAAGGGCAGCTGATAGCACAGGAAGTCAATGGTGACTCAGGGAAGGGCCCAGGAAGGTTTACTGGTGGCGTGGGCACTTGGGTAGGGTCTTAGTGACAGGTCAGTGGGCGGAGCTGAGAGGAAAGGGCATCTTGGCAGAGGGCACTGCCCAAGCAAAGGCCAGGACCCTGGAGAGGGGTGCCCCTGCTCTGGGGTACCAATGAGGAGGTGAAGACAACTGGGTGGGGCCAGATCTTGAAAAGCCCTGAGTGACAGGCTAACCGTCCAGGTTCCCCGCACCCAGTGAGCATCAGTAACCTGTAGGCGTTCATTTGTTCATTCATTCATTATTTCATTCATAAAACATATATTGCTGCCCTACTTGTGGGCCAGACATTGTTCTTGGCATTGAGGAGACAGCAGAAAAACTGGCAGATCTCGGCCCTGTTGGAGCTGAGCCTCTGGGAAGAGAGGCTGCAGTTATAAGAACAAGGAGATAAAATGATGTCAGATTACCCTGGGTGCTCAGGAGGAAATAGCTAGGAGGTGTGACACACACGACCAGGGGTGACAAGGGTGGCTTCTCTGAGGAGGGGCATGTTTGAAATGGGACCCCAAAGATGAACCAGCTGATGAGAGCGTCAGAGAAAGAAAGCCACAGGGAGCATGTGCCAAGGTCCTGGGACAGGAAGGAGTGAGCCTGTTCCTGGTCAGGCAGACAGACAGCGATCAGGGGAGGGGCCCGCAGGGTCCTCCACACCCGCTTAGGAGTGGTTTTGAGCAGTGAGCTGACCACTGGAGGGGAGTCTGATGAAATGCACTGAAATGCAGATTCCTAGGCCCCGCACAGGCCTGCGGGCCTGAAATCTGCAGGGTGGGCTCTGGGAATCTGCCTGTGCGGACTCATGGGCATTTGGAACTTTGTTGAACAAAAAATGTCATCTTGTGTGTGTGTTGGGGGGATTGGGAGGGTGAGTGGGAGAGACAGAGACAGAGAGAAAATCAGACAGAAAAAAGCAAAGAGAGACAGGCAGCAAGAGAAAGAAGCTGTCAGCGCTCCAGGCCCTGAGCACAGAGAAGGGGTATGATGGGCAGGATCCCCACAAACATGGGGGTGTCAGAGAGGGCTGGGAGGGGCCAAGACAGATGGACCCTGAAAGCCCCTCCAAGGCCTGGATACGAAGGTCACTTGGAGGACACACAGCACTGGGCAGACGGAGTAGGTGTCAGGGTGGTCACCCTTGCTCTCACAGGATTTGCCAAAGTAGGGGTTGGGGGGTCCACATAAATGGGGCAGGGGTGGGGGGCATCTTAGAATCCAAAGGTACAGCTCTAGAAGGGACCTCAGGGGCTCTGGACTGAGCTGAGCTGCATGTGGAGGCTGAGAACTGACTCCCCCTTCCCACTGACCTGTAAGTACAAGGGTGGGCTCAGTTTGTAAAATAAAAAATAAAAAATCTAGGGCGCCACCTGGTGGTCAGAGCCACGGCCGCGGCCCAGGTTAGGGCCCCCAGTGTCCAGAGCGCAGGAGGCTGGTCCCTGCTGGTCCCTGCTGGTCACCTCCGTTCTGGTGGGCGTAGGTAGCTACCCAGTCAATACACGTGCCCTGCAGATACAGCCGGAGGCCCCCAGACTGTGGAAAGATACTGACCGCCCGCGATTTCACCACCAGAACGAGCCTTTCTTCACCTGTACACACTTCCTCCTAGACCACAGGCCATGACCCCTGGGCCACGTGGGAAGAATTGTCTGGGGCCACACAAGAAATACTAGTGACCGATGGTGAGCCATAAAAAGACTTGCAAAAGGGATCTCCATGTTTTAAGAAAGTTGACAGATTTGTGTTGGGCCACCTTCAAAGCCGTCGAGGACCGCAGGTTGGACACGCGTGTTGTTCTCCGTACGCAGGTAGCGCGTTTGATCCAACAAGTGAATGGTGCCCACGCAGTCCTGTGACCTGCTGGGACCGTCCCTCACACACCACCAGGTGGTGCGTTCTTTGTCTGTCATTATCCTTTTACAACATGTGTTGGGGTGACGTGGGCTAGTTGAGCCCCTCAGGTGGGATTTATAGGAGCAAAGTGAGTTTCCCAGAGTTTGGTTGGTTCGTTCGTGTTTTTTCTTGCCTCGAGAGAGACAAACGTAAAGCCCTCGGTGCTGTAACGGGAACTGGTGTTGACTAATCCTCGCTCGCGGACTCACAGCGTGGCGTTTCCCCACGCGACTGCACCGTCATGGCCCTGACCCACCTCAGCGTCCTCACCTGGGACGTGGGCACAATCCCAGGCTGTCCTGGACGGTTGTGAGGGTGAAACGACAACTCCGTAAGGCACTTCCTGCGGGCCCAGTGTGTGGCCGGCCCTGGTTCCCACTCTCATCACCTGCAGAAGGTCAGGGTGCCTGCCAGGAGCCCATGGAGGGGGCCCCAGGCACAGGATTTGATCTGGGCTGTGTGACCTTAGGTAAGAGCTTAACCTCTCTGTGCCTCAGTATTGTCACCATATGAAATGGGACAAGACTCCCTTTCTTCACACAGGCTTCAGTGAGTACAAGCAGGCATCCCATAAATACCTGCGACTCTCAGGTTGCGGGTAAAGTGCTTGGGCTCCTGCAGGCGCTGGGCTTGGACTTTTGGGGGGGTCCTAGCTTACAGGGGTGTTCCCCACAAGGGAAGAAAAGCAGCCCTTGCCTAGCACTGGGTTTTTAACTGGGGGGGCACTGGTATCAGTGGGAGGGGAGGTCTCCTGGGGAGAGAAGTGCAGGACTTTAACCTGGGGTCCGTGGATGGGCTTCAGGTGCGGCGTCTGGACACTTTGGGGTGGGGGACCCCGGAAATTCACAGCGCAGCCAGTGCTGTAGTCAGTCAGCGGCCAGGCAGCCTGTGGCCGGCAGATGGCGCTCGGCCCAAGGCTGTGAAAGGCTGGGACCCAGCTGGGAGGTGGCTGGTACCTGGCTGGGTTCCTCCTGCTACAGAGACCAGCCAGACGGTGCTGCTGGGGTCCCAGCTACGTGGTGGTCTGTCTGGGCCCTGAGTGTGCTCAGCGGGGGGCTCCTTGAGATGACATGGGGAGCTTTATAAGACCTCTGTCCAGGCCCCACCCCCAGAGACTGTCCTCAGTGGGTCAAGGTGGCCGGGACGGATCCCGGGCTGCGGATCCCGTGCAGGATGAACTCGGGGGGCAGGTGCCACCCTTATTTCTGCCTGTTCTAGGGAGCAGGAGCCCAGGCTCAGAGGGGCTGGGGCTGCCCAGCTTATGCACAGGCCACACCCGGGCTGCCATGTCTTCTTGCGTCACAGTGTTCGTTGCGACAACATCACCGCCGGCAGGCTTCCTCAACCTGGGCAGTGCTTGACATCGGGGGCTTGATGATTCTTGGGGGTGGGGGCTCTCCTGCTTAGCGGTGTGAGAGGCAGAATATTGCACCCGCCCCCCATTAGGTTCACATCCTAAGCCCCAGAAGCTGTGGTTGCATGTCCTTATATGGAAAAGCAGACTTGGCACATGTAAGTCAGGGTCTTGAGAAGAGGGGTTATGCTGCGTTGTCAGGGTGCACCCCAATAATCCCCAGGGTCCTTAGGAGAGGCCGGGAGGGAGGGAGAGGAAGGGGGGATGGGCAAGTGTGAAGGTCCTGGGTTCGAGGCCAGAGGGGGAAGGGGCCGCAGCCTCGCGGGTGTGGGCAGCTCTGGAAGTGGGGGAAGGCACGGCTTCTGCCCTGCACCCCCCGGAGGACCCGGTTCTGCCCACACCTTGACTCCATCCCAGGGAGCCCCCCGCGGGACGTCTCACCCCCAGACTGTGACATCAGAAGCTCGAGTTGTTTGAAACCTCTTCATTTGCGGCAATCTGTCACGGAAACAATGGAAACTCCCCTTCCCCTCCCTACCCCATGACAATAAAGAATGTCTCCTGACATGTCACACGTCCCCTGGGGTGGGCAGGATGTGGGTAAAGTGAGCCCAAAGGGCAACCATTGAACGAAAGTTATTCTTTTCAAACTCGTATTTGCTTTCAGTTACAGCTGACAGCCAATGTCACTTCATAGTAGTTTCAGGTGTGCGGTATAGTGGTTACACGTGGTGGAATCTGTGCAGTGACCCCTGCGCTCAGCGAGTACCCACCCGGCACTATGCATAGCTGTTGCAACACTGACTATAATCTCTGTGCGGTACTTCGCATCCCCATGACTGTTTGATAACTACCAACTTGTATTTCCTACTCCCTTCCCCTTTTCCACCCTGCCCCCCAGCCCCCTGCAGGTTCTTTACTGACGTCTTCCCACAGGCGGCCACCAGCTGGGGCCCAACCATCCTATCTAAACAGCTCAAAAGCCTGAACCTGTGCCCTAATGTCCCAGGGAGGACTCTGATTGGTGGAGCAGGGGTCACATGTGGATCCTTGACCCAATCAGGGAGAAGGGAGCACTCTGATTGACAGAGGCTTTTGTAGTCATTATGCCCAAGTATTAGGAGGGCTTTTCCCAACTAGAAATTTAGGATCTTTCATTCGGGAAACTTGTTTTTCATTTTCTCTTTGTGTTTTGATCATTCACACCGCCCCCTTTATCCACACTCTCCACTTAGGAAATACAGGGCTTACTCCATCCTGCAGATTTGTCCATATTACAAACAAATCTTGCTCTACTATCTGGGAAATTTTTTCTTAACATTTTCTTCCAACTCTTCCATCGTTGTTTGTTTGTTTGTTTGTTTTTTAAACACTTTTCGGTGTTCATACTTAAAATGTCAAGGAGCTTGCCCTCATTCTCCTACACTTCCTTTTATGGAGCAAACCGCTCTTGCTTTCTGGTGGTCTCCTCCCTTGGATGGTGCTGATGGATCTTCGGCGTTTTCTTCTGTTCACTGCATTTTCTCTAATTCCTCATAGCTCCTCCCGTGTTGGTTTGCTCTTTGTCTGAACTTCATATTGGAAGCTCTTCTCAAATATCTTATGAAATATCTTTTCAATAAAAAAATCTAATCTGAGCGGGGTTTTCTGTAACTTATAGGTGACTAATGACCACCCGGCCTGCCCGCCGTGCACCCTCTGCAATTTAAGCCCACATGCGCCCACTCATGGCCTCTTGTCCCCCAAACATCCCGCGAAAGAAGCAGAAGAGGAACTGTTGGTGTTGCGCAAAGAGGGTTGAATGGGTGGGTGTCTACACAAATCCCCAGTGACCGAGCTCCATGATCGTTCCTCATATGAAGTGCTTTCTCTTTTCTTTAATAAAGAACGCGCTTCCATATTTGGGGAGCCCTGGGAAGAAGCACCCACACCCCTTTCCTGAAGTGGACACTCACCTTTGGCCAGTGCAGCCCCTTCCTCTCTCCTTCCTGGGGAGCAGGTCCGCGTGGATGCCCTCACTTCTCCTGTGCCCCATCAGTCATTCGGGACACTCACTTCCCCGTGATTGGCTCAAGGATCAGCATGTGACCCATGCTTGACCAATCAGAATCCTTCCTGGGACTTTCTACCAACACTCTTTGGCTTGAAGAATTCTTTCTGTTCAATGGCTAAGTTGGCAAGCCATAGCCCTGGGTGACTGGCGACCACATAGAGCCAGAGAGACAGAGGTAGATGGGGAGAAGGGGGTATAAAATTAACACTTGAACCCCTAGATCCAGCCATTCCTGAAGCTATATATCCCTTGATTTTCCCAATTGCACGAGCAAAGAGATTCCCCTTTTTTAAGCCTAGGCGATCCCGGTGTCTGTCACTTGCAGCCAACATGCTCCTGAATTATTCTCTAGGCTCTTTTTCTTGCTCTAAGTCTCTAATCTTGTCTCTCTGCTACCCCCCGCCCCCGCCCCCCGGGTGAGGAGTCCCATCTGGGCTCACCTGAGACCAGTAGGGAAGCTGAGATGAGAAAACAGAATTTTGGAAAATCACTTCTAACTCATGGAGCAAATTCCTCCTTCCCATCTGTCGTTGGGGGCTGCAAGTTCCGTGTGCAGAAGAGGGTGGTGGGTGGCTGAGCTAGTGACATTGGGTGGCTGAGCTAGTGACAGCCAAACGCTGGGCGACCGACAGACTTAATCATTCTCTGCTTTTAATGGTAGCTAGTTAATTTCCTTCCTGAAGAGACCAGCGTGACCTTCACCTCCCGTCTCCATTAACTGCTAGCAATGCTTTGTCAGCGTGTTTATGACAAATTAATTACACAGAGAGAGGAAATCTCGCCGGAAAAAATGAGCGTTCGGTCTGGGCCGGCGGTGGGAGCCGAGGCTGAGATGTGAGATGAATTCTGATCGTCCGCCGAGGTGGGCCTGGTTAACCACAGACCACGGGCCAACTTTGAGGCACGCGGTTGGTCTTCAGCTCACCGCACAGGGAAGACGATGCCAGAAGCAATGCGCCCACACCACTTCAAGCCGCTTACACCTGGTGGCATGTGTGCAAACGGGATATCCCACGTGGAAAGGAGGGGGACTGCAGGTCACCGGAGTGGCCGCGCTAACTTTGTCCCCAGTAGGCTGGGCCATTCCAGCCCCTGGGACCAGACTCCCCATCCCCCCGTGGACCCAGCTTCCTGTTGCATGGGCCTGCCCAGCTCTCCCTGGTAGGGGGGCTGTGCCTCTTCAGAGTCCAGTGTCAGGTCCACTCTCTCAGGCACGTGTGGTCTTGGGAAAGTAGCTAAAAATTTGACCAACGTCTGTGATGAGCCCGCCCCTCCTCCCCCAAGGTAGACATCAGCCCAGGGGACATGGCTGCCGGGCGTCATGAGGCAAGAAGGTCAGCAGGACGTTTATGGGATGTGACCGCACAGGCCAGAGCTTGCCAACCACCCTGGCTCCCGCCCGTGTGCTCTCTGTTCTGAACCCCACTTCCCTCCAGGGACCCCACGTCTGAGGGTTCTGTCCATTCAGGGGCCATCTTCTGTGGCTTCCGGATCCTTCCAGATGCTTTCAAGAGTCACAGCTTCCAGATGGGCAGTGAATGTGGACATGTCGGGGTCAGCGTGATGGACGTCATGAGGGGACTTGCCTCTGGGCTCCGCAGCTTCGGAGTGAGGAGCTGGGGACGAGAGGCCCCAAGAGTGCGTGAGCCCCCCTGCCTTGAGTGACCGAGGCGTGTCGGTTCACGGGGGACCAAGGCTTGTGTCCCCCCATCTCCAAGGCCCCCTCCTTTTCTCAGGGACCGTTTCAGTAGCTCCCTGCTTCCCCAAGCCCCCCTTTGCTCTCTCTGTCCACAAACTGTCTTCAGTGGCACCTAAATCATTTACTGCGTCACGTTGCCCCTGCTTGGAGTCCCCGGGGGCTGCCCAGTGTGCTTCTGGTGGGCTTCCTGGCTCTGGGACATCCCCCCTTGCTCCCGAGAATCCCACGCCCGATCCTAAACAGGTCACCCTTGTTCCCACCTCCACCTGCAGTGCCGTCCCCGGGTCTGTGATTGGCTGGCTCCTTGAGCCCCTCCGAGACCACCTCCTCGCAGAGCCATCTGCCCGGGCCCTCCCCCGCTGGCCCGGTTGTCTTGTGTGTTGACAGTGCTGGTGTTTCTTTGCAAAGCTCGATGGCTTTGTGAGTCATCCCGGGTGTCTCCTGGACTCTGACCCCAGGAGCGGGAAGCATTGATCTGTTTTGCTCACGGCTGTGTCCCCAGGTGAGCTCCCTGAACGAATGAATGAACGACTTCCTACTGTTTGAAAGGTGCACGGAGCTTAAGGTGACTTCGGTGTTATTTCCTGGGAAGACTCAGTGGACGGAGTGACTAAGCGGGGATGGGTGAGAACAGAGGCGGATAGCACACGTTCCAGAGGTTTCCACGGAGGCCTGCATGGGCGTGCGGCCCCATCGGCTGTGCGCATGGCCCTCGTGTTGCAGGCGCGGGAAACTGCCCCGGGAAGCGCTGGGTCACTCTGGCTAGGAAGCTCTGACCCCGCCCGCTCTGCCAGCCTCCTTGCTCTGATGCCCCCACTCCCTCCCAGGCTCTGGAAAACGGGACAGCCAAGGGACCCAGGCTCACCTGCGTCCTCTGCCGGCTCCCCGGGGTCCTCGCGGGCCTCGGCGGGCCCTGCCCCTCTGCCCGGGCCAGCTGCCCCCAGGCCGACACTCATTCTGTTGCTGTTGCCGATGGCAGTGTCTGTCAGGAAGCAGGAGCTGATGTGGACTCGCTGGGACAGGACGCCCACGTCTCCCTCGGGGGGAGGTCCTGGGATCTCGAAGGACGCTTCTGGGCCAGCAGGTGGGGCAGAGACTGCGGGCCAGCCAAGGGGAGAGGCGCCGGGGAGCGCGTGTGAGCGGCCGGCCTGCGAGTCCCCCGCGGCCCACTCTCCGTGGACTTCCCGCCGGGGACCCAGCCCTCAGCGGGCAGCCGGAGCGTGCCGTCCCTGGAGCCTCTGTGCACGGCGGTGGCCCGCCTGGGCTGACTCTGGTTCAGACCTTCTGCGGTCCCCTGCCGTTCCCACCACACTTCAGAAGACACTTGCTTAGGCTCCTCTCGCCTCCTCCCGCTCCTGCCTCAGGTCACTGCTGACCCCTTGTCGCTGGGCCCCACGGGGCACCCGGGACCTCCCTGGCCTCCCCTCTTCTGGAACCCGCGTGGCTGGCTCTCTCCCGCCCCCTCGGGCCTCTCCACTGACTTGGCCCCCAGCCTGCCTCGCGAGGACCAGCGATGGGGAGGACACAACTCTGGTCACCAGTGACCGTCCTTAGCCGGGCACCGGGTACTTAGGTGGCTCCTGTCCTCCACCCTCCTCAGATGCCACCCGCACCATCCAGCCCAGCCTCTGCGGCCCCATGCCCGCTGCCCGGATGGAAGAGCGGAGCGTTCCCGAGGCGGGTAGCAGGGACGGGAACCGGCTCTACTCTGGTCCAGCCTCCTGGCACACCGGAAAGGAGTTTCCCATCATGCCTCGCTCCCTGCAGGACTGGCTCAAGTCCCCCCTAGGGAGGAGCCGGGCGGGGTGGGGTGGAGGCGGGCTGGCTCCAGGACCCCCTGTTACCTGGGGGGCTGCCGCAGGGGCTGTGCCCAGTCCTGGCCGGGGAGCCCTGAAGGTGCATCTCGTTGCCATGCCCCATCTGCACCCGTCGGAGCACAGACCTCTCCACGCGGATGTCCTGGGAGCGCGAGGACCCCGCCAGGGCTTCCTGAGCTGCGGCCTCAGCCGGTGCCCATGGAGGGAGGGGCAGGGGAGCCGTGAAGCCTGGCAGGAGACACAACCACGTGACCTCCGGCCACCCCCCATGACACTGCCCCCCCCCCCAGCACCCGTACACACAAGGTCCTGGCCGGACAGGGGAGACCGCATCAGACAGGCATGGTGGGAGAGCGGTCAGCATGCGGTCCCCCCGGCTTGACCACGGTGCCCCGGTGTCCCTGGGGCGCTCGAAAACCAAACGACAAGCACATCTCTGCTTCCTGATTGTCTCCAGTCCTCAGAGCCCATCAGAAGACAGTCCCCTTTGGGGTTCGCCCTCTTCAACGACCCTCAACACCCAGAGCTCAGAGCCCCCACCGCTTATTGGCTCGGTACGTATTTCCCGGGCGGCCTTGCTGGGTTCCCGCATAAGGTAGCGCTGTCTGCGTGTGTGCTTTGTTCCACACGTGGGCAGGAACTGGGCCAGGGTCTCGCCCCGGGGAGAACCAAACTGGGGGCCCTCCCCAGTTCAGCACACGGGTCCACATGGGCTGGGACCAGAATTCGATCCTCAGTCCCTGGGGCTACAAAGTGAGCGCCTAACCCACTGAGCCATCGGCTTCCCGTGCCTGTGTGCTTTAAAGCAGGTCTGAGTGGAGGACGCGGGAGACCACTGACCAACATTAAGCAAGTCAAGGAGCAGACAGGGGGTGGCCGGCATGGGGGAGCCGGGCTCAGAGGGCTGCAGCCGGGCAAACACTGGTCCAGATTCCAGAACCAAGTTCCTCACTTCACAGTTGGGGAGACTGGGGCCCAGAGTGGGGGAGGGCTCCCCTGAGGTCACTGGCTGATGCCCTCACGTGTGCCCCCACTTGTGCCCCATGCACGGCTGGAGAGAGGGCTGGGTGGGAACCGGGCACCGAGTAAGCGCTCAGGCTCGGGAGGGGATGTCATTCCAGTCCCTGCGGTGTGAGAGTGTGGGCGCACACCGCGCGTATCGGGGCTCACTGGCATTGAGGCCGGGGGTTATGGAAGTGAGGGGAAGCGGGAGAGATGCGATCCAGGCGGTGTCCGTACACGAGCGCAGTCCTTGGGGGTCACAAGCCGAGGTTCAATGCCCCGTCCTCGTCCCTGCCCCTGCCCAGCTGCCGCCGCTGCCCCCTGGAGGCCCCTTCCACGGAGGACTCACCGGGCGCCCCAGAGGCCTGCTGTTGGACAAGGACGTTCCCGTGTCCAATCTGCACGGCCTCGGAGTTCTCGATGGAGATGTGGCTGTTGGGGCCATTCTGCGCGATCACGCTGATGGTGTTCTGCTGGTAAATGACGGCTCCCGATGGCTTTCTGCCTCCGGAATCTTCTGCAAAATCACGTCCCCCTCAATCCCGTGCCCCCTCTCAGAGGTTCCGAATGCGAGTGGGCACCCCCAGAGTCTCCTGGGGAGCATGAAAACAGGACTTCCTGGATGCCCGCCCAGGGCTGTGGAATCAGGAGGTGCGAGGCGGGACCCAGGGACCGGGGTGTTTAATGAATGCCACCGGCATCTCAGCTGAGCCTCCCTTGGACATTGCCATGGCAGGCCACCCTCCCTGTGTCCTCTGCCACCCAGGGGGTCTCGGGAGCCTCACTGCCCACCCTGCCCCCTGCCTCTCTCCCCACAAGGCAGCCAGAGCGCTGACCACTGGGCTCCAGAGCCCCCTTGCTTTAGGAAGGCTGCCCGATGGCTGCCCTTGGGCCGGGTCCGGTCCAGCTACTGGCTAAGCTGTTTGGCTCTCAAGGCATTTTTAGGAATCTGGACTGCTAGTCTTGTTTGGTTTCCCGCGTTTCATTTTTATTTTGTCTTGGTTTGTAAATTTGTAGAATTAAATCCTATTTCCTTGTGAGAAAAAAAAAAAAAAAAGAGTTTTAATTGGTCACCAGCGTTTGTTTGAAATCCAGCCACTGTCTCAGGCTGGATTCCAAGGCGGCAGAGGCCCCCTGGGGCACCGTGAGAAGGGGAGTCTGCCCCACGTGGGCCAGGTGGGCACCGGCCTGCGGCTTCTCCAAGTCCACACACAAGGCCACGTTGCCCCCTGCGCGGACCCGGATTCCTGCGCCTCTATAAGTCCTTTCTGCCATAGGAACGAAATATTTAAAATGACATGGTCTGACCGTCTGGGAATAAAGACAAACAGTATCCAGGCTAGAGTCACTCCTAGCTCTTTGTTATTATTATAACGTGCCTTTTTTCCTTCTTCTGATTTTCACAGCAATTAAAATGTCTCCTTGAGCCGGCAAAAGTCCTGTGGGTCTAAGCACTGTGCCTGCTGCCCCTGATGGGTAATTCAGCCTGGGACCCAACTCTGTGGCTAGCAGAGCTGGGCCGCGCTTACGAGAACCTTCAGAACTCCAAGTTGGGCAACGTGCTGACAGAGAACTGTTAGGGAACTCAGCCGGAGCCCTGCCCCCAGGACCGGCACAGTGAGGAGGGGGCTTCCCCCTCCCACCAGCCCTGTGCCTTGTGCAACTGCATCCTCAGGCCCCCGCCTCCGGGAAGTCCCCCCTGGTTACCCCCACCAGCAGGCCTCTCCCTCTTGGAATCCCCTTCCAGGAACTGGGGGAGGGTCTGACAAGGTGGGACTGGCCAAGTGCTTAGCAGGGTGCCCCGCAAGGACCCAGGGCTGGTGTTGGGGTTCCTTCCCACAACCCTGACTGATCCGGATGTGGGCAGCTGGGGAGCCCCTACCTGGTCGATAAATCGTCCATGCCTGTGAATTCGGGTCCAGGTCCAGCAGGTGCCGCCTCCTCATGTCGTACAAGTTGGGGTTGACTTCCTTTGCTGTCTTCATCCCCAGGGACTTGGCAATATTCAGGGCCTTACGGGGCCCACTGGCTTCCAGAAGCTTGTAGATCTCTTCCTCTGGGAGGCAGGATGGTGGGTGGTTAAGAAGGAGCCCTGGCATTTGAACCTGCCCCCCCACATTGGCTGTGCAGCCTCTGTGCCCCGGCCCTTCATCTGGAAAGTGGGCACAGCAGCAATGCACATGCCCAGGTTGTCCTGAGGACCAGGGTGGGCACCTGGAGCTCTGAGCAGCGCCCGGCACACAGTAGGTGCGCAGCGGATGTCAGCTACCAACATCCGCTGCTTCGCTGTCAAGAAGTCTGGCCTCCCAACCCTTCACGGGAGCCCCTCGGTGGGTGAGGTGTGGCCCCTGAACACTCGTAGTGGCCAAGGAGAGTTTGGGGGTGAGAGGAAGTGGACCCCATGTCCCGGGATGCTTACGCTGTTCGCTGAGCTGAGAGCCAGGTTTCTCAGGCGGTGCCCCTGGGTCCTGCTGGGGCTTCTCTGCTGGAGAGAAAGGGCTGGGCTGGGGGTGCAGGAGCACCCAGGGCCCGGGACTCCACCCAGCGAGGGTGGGCTGCTCTGCAGCAGGCCCCAGCGCTCCGGCGTCCACACTCAGATTTGAGAGCTCCCAGGGTGGCTTCCAACCCCGCCTCGCCCCTGCCCAGCTGTGTGGCTTCCCTGCTGGCCACTCTGTCCGGGACCGGGGAGAAGAGCACCGAATACTGTCACAGGGGTGGGCGAGCCCTGTGAGTACCGCGTACGCGTCGGCTCCTCCGGGTTCTGGGCTGCAGAACCAGAAAAGGGGACGAGCCGGGATGCTCAGTGTTCTATTGGTACCCTCGTCGTCGTTATTAATGTTTTGCTGAGCACCTACTACGTCCCGGCACCAGGCGGAGCCTTTTGCATCTAACCCTCTGCCAACTCTAGGCAGAAGCCCTCCTGTTATCTCATAGGCCAGGAACAGAGACCAAGGCGCGGTGCGGGGACATTGTGCACCCCCAAGGGGCCGAGCCTGCATTCGAACCCAGGCCCAAATCCGAGCTTGTGTGGCGAGGACCGCTGGGGCGAGGTCCGAGCCGCCCCCCAGGATGGCCGGTTACCCTGGCTGGGCGGGGCCCCCTCTGCGGGGAGCGTGTCTCGGGTCCCACCGTCTTCCAGGCGCCACATCCCCGGGCCTGCACAGGACACGTGCCGCTCATCCTTCATCCGGTAGAGGACTTGGTTGAGTTCCTTCTTGGGCACCTGGCATTCTTTGACCAGCTGGGCAGTCTTCACAGGGGAGCCAGCGTCCCTCAGCACCCACAGAATCTTCTGCTCCAGCTCTGGGCGAGGACAGGGGCAGAGAGAGGGCTGAGAGCCCCATGCTGGAGCCCGGGCCAGAGGCTCCAGGGGCAGGGGCGGCCCCTTGAGGGGTCCGGGCCGAGACGTGAGCCAACATCCGCCCACAACACGCTCTGTTCGGTGAGGGACACGTGGGCTGGACGGCCTGGTGGCCGGAGGAGGTGCCCAGGCCTGTCGCGGGTCCTCAGCTCCCTGGTGTCCTCAGAGCAGAGGGGAGGGGACAGGATGAGGCAGGAGGGCAGAGGAGCAGGAAGCAGGGGAGAGGGTACGCCGGGCCCTGATCCCAGCCCCTTCTTGGGTGCACCGCCCCCGTTGGTGGTGTGGTCATTCCACAAGCCAGACAGCAAACGCACATGCGGGAGCCAGCCTCCCTCCCTGACGCCCGATCGCGGAGTCCTGGAGGCTCTCTCTGGCTCGGTCGCATCCCCTCTTCTCCTCCTGTCTGCTCCCGTCTCCCTATCCTGCATCATCGTCTCCAGAAGGATGGCGAACCCACCCACTCGGCTCCGGTTCCCTCCAGCCCAGCCAGCTGGCTCTGCCGACCCCCCAGCCTCGTCCTCACCCACCTCACCTTCTGTCCGAGCGCCAAGGCGCCTGGCTCTTCCCGGCCCCACTCACCCCCGGGCCTTGGCATGTGCTATTCCCTCTCAGGAACACTCTTCCTGCCCCAGGTCCATCAGCTCCTCAACCTCTAGGTCTCACTCAGACACCAGGCCCTTTGGGAAGCTGTCCTGGGTGCCCTGAGTGGTGTGTGTGCCCTGCAGAATGTCCCCAAGAATCGCCGTTGGGATTGCCTGGTTCGCTGCGGTACCCTCGGTGTCTAGCACAGTGCCAGGCATACACTCGATTCTCGGGAAATGCCGTGTGAATAATGAGTGAGTGAGTGGATTTGTCCACTACTGGGGCACATGTCCGCTTGGGTACCCCAGGAACCAAATGCCTCTGGTTCCCCACCCGAGCTTAACGACCCTCAGCAGGGTCCCTCAAGGACGTACTCGCCATGGGCCCCGGCCCCTCGCTTGCGGGTAGGATCCCACACACTGAGGATCGCTGCTCCGCAGGGAGACGGGCCGGGGCCAGCGGTCACCTGGGAGCCAGATACAGTCCCTGTGAGTGGCAGCCAGTCGGTCACCAGGAAATGTCCGGCCCTAAGAACCTGCAGGGAAATGCAAAGCAGGACCCTTCTTGGGGAGATCTGGGGAACTCCGTACTCAGGGCGGTGGCCCTAAAGGCTCTGCTGTGTTCTGGGTTTTCTCTGGTGGCAATACTCGCAGGGGAGGGGGCAGTCTTCCGACTCTACAGCTGGGTGCAAAGGTCTGCCTTTGTGGTCAAGATGCTCTTTCCTTGCTGGGTGCAGGTGACATGCAGTGGGATCACCTGGGGGATGTTTACCCCTTTACCCAGCACGTTTGGCCCCGAGCAGCCACCAGAAACCCGCCTGCAGCCCACAGCACACCTGACTGTCATGTCGTGAAGAGTTCGGATTCCTGGAAAGCCTGCCGAGGGCGAGCCTTTTACCCCCCCCCCCACCCCCCACCGCCACTGTCCTGGCTGCAAAGGAGAAGTGGGGTGAAGGCCGGCCCTCCAAGAGCTGGGTCCTCCTGCAAAGGGGCAGCTGTGAAATGGATGAAGTAAAAGCGACAAGCAGCTAAGGAGAGGAAACCCGTCTGGAGAAGCAGTAAACTCGGGTTACCGAGACCCCTTGCCCAGTACCCCTGTGTCCCCCTTGGGGAAGTGCGGCAGGAACTTGGGGCATATCCTGCCCGCCCCCCCACCCCAGCACACCCTCGTTTCCTCATGCTCGCTCTCTGATGGCTGGTTCCCTGGGTTTGAGGCCCAGCTCTGCCACCTCCTAGCTGTGTGACCCCTCTGTGCCTCAGTTTCTCCATCTGGGGAATGGGGATCAAAGCAGCTGCTTCCAAGGTTGTGGGGAGGATTCAATGAGCTACTGATCACAACACCCCCCACCCGAACTACCCATGGCCCCCACGCCAAGAGCGGCCACCCTAGGACACGGCGACAGCTGGCTGCGGGGGGGCCCTGGCCCCTGGGAGGGGAGTGTTCTCTGAGGAGAAACAGGCACCCCTGATCAGAGCAACTTCTGCTTTTTCTTGAAATGAGTGTGAACCCTGAGTCACGCCGCCTCCCGGGGACCTCGTATGTGAGATGGGGGCATGTTTGCACTGACCGCGGAGGTGACTGCGCAATGCATGGCAAACACGCTGCCAGGTGTGAGGTCCGAGCAAGCCCCCCCGCAACCAGACTACATGCTCCCCTTCCCCGTCCCTGTGACTGTGGCGTGAGGGGAGGGTGACAATCGTCACTGTCATGTGGGTCAAGCACAGGAGCCGAGAGAGGAGGACCCTCCCGTCCCACCCAGATCCCCACTGTCCCCTGGAAGGGGGCCTGTACCTGTCTTGCTTGGGTCCGTGGGGACCTTGGCCATGCTGAGAGCAGCTGCTGGGAGCCTTGGGGGCAGGGGCCGCAGCAGGCTCCTGCGCCGTGGCCTTTGAGAGGGTCAGCGGCCGGGGTCGAGGCTGGGGGTCCTCGTGTGGAGGGAGCCCGGTGCTCCTGACAGCTATGAGCGGAGGCCAGCCTGAGCCGTGCAGATGTCAGCTGTTCACAACCCGGAAACAGCTCTGGCCCACCCTCCCTAATCAGCGTTGTGGAGGAAAAGAAAATGAAACTTGCGTGTGTGGTTTTTGAAAGAAACAAAATTGAAAGCAGAATGGATGAGCAAGAGAAGAGTCTCTGGCTAGACCGTGGCAGGAAGGGGCTGAGCTCGGCCAGAGCATCCCCCAGGGGCCGGGGGCTTCCCTGAACCTCCTGGTGCCTGGTGATGCCCACCTTGAACCCCGCTCCTCCCCCTCCCCTGCCAACACAGAGACCAGTACTCCTGGGTGGGTATCCTGTGGTCATGTGGGTATCAAAACGACAGCTGTCTTTAATGAGCACCTACTATGTGCTTTCCAATCTCATGTCCCCTCTGACATGCCTGCAGGAGAAGGACCAGTGCGAGCATCTTTTCTGAAAAGGGAAACTGAGGTTCAGTTTGGTGAGGTCACTTGTCCAAGGCCACGGAGATGCTTGGGTCCTAACCCAGCTTTCTTTGCCCATTTACTGGCTGTGTGACCGTGGGTGAGTTATTTAACCTCTCTGTGCCCCCTTCTCTCACCTGTACAACGGAGCTAATATAAAAGCAGACCCAGGGGCTTATCCAGCTGAGCCCTCAGACTGTCCACTGTCATCTACAGTCATAAGCAAGCGCACCTGGGCACCCACGTGTTTCTGGAAGAAGGACCCATCGCTTTCATACATTCTCAGCTGGGCCAGTCACCCCCCACCCCACCCCCAGGCACTTCAGAGCCTCTGTTCTGTTTCAGGTGGTAGAACTGGCAACAGGCCTACAGAAGTGCAGGGCTTTGTGTGAGGCAGCCACACCGTCCAAGAGCTCGGCTCCGCGAGTCCCCAGGCTCGGGTCCCAGCTGCAGTGGCCAGGTGGGCTCGCGGATGTCCGGGTTCCCTTCGGGGGCCGTCCTGCCCCAGAATTGCTGCAAAGGGAGCGGGGCGAGGCACAGCGATAACAGGGAGGAGAGGGGTGCCGGACGCTTGTCTGCAAGCTGCCTTTGCAAAGCAGGCAGTCCACAGCCAGACCAGTGAAGTCCGCGTCTCCGAGCCAGGGGTCCCAGCGATGGTCCGAGCATGAGCGGGGGTGTGGGCGGTAGGGCAGGGCAGGGGACAGCCCAGTAAGACCAGGAAACCACCATGACGCGTTTGTCCCTCTCATATGTAAAGCCGAAGAAACGGGTAGGTCTACGAACTGACAATATGAATTGTAAATGCGGGGTTGTTGCAGGGTTTGAGGGAGATTGTGCAGGCGCCCTTGGGGAAGGGTCTCCCATTGAGCCCCGCAGTGGACGCTGAGAGGCGCCATGCTGGGACTGACCACCAGGTGGCGTCTGCTCACCAACCTGGGTCAGGACCCACCTCTGCCTGCTGGGTCCCATGGAG
Source organism: Craseonycteris thonglongyai (assembly GCA_004027555.1). Classification (NCBI taxonomy): domain Eukaryota; kingdom Metazoa; phylum Chordata; class Mammalia; order Chiroptera; family Craseonycteridae; genus Craseonycteris; species Craseonycteris thonglongyai. Next base: position 80,420 of record PVKE010000618.1, on the reverse strand, counting down.
GGGGGACCCATCACCTCCCCCAGGGAGACCCCGACTCCATCTGGCCTGACCCACGGCTTCTCCCCCTTCCTCCTCGGCTCTTTCCTGGCGTGTTGCTGACCTCTTAGTGTGGAAGCCGCAGGCCCTCACCCCTGCAGGCCGGGCTGAGGGACTCACACCTGCTCCTGAGGGTCAGTTCGGCTTCTAGAAGGACCACATGTGCTTCAGTGGGGAAGGCTGACACCTCATGGCCATCTGGGCCGTGTTGGATGGCCCCTTCCTGTCCCCGGTGGTCCTGCGCACCCCCAATCCCATCCTGAAGCCACGTGGTGCCTCCTACTGGCTGAGTGGCCCCTGGGAACCTGCTGGAAAGGCCTAGTGCGTCCTCCCCCAGGGCAGTCTGCTCTGCGCTGCTGCCCTCCCTGAGCCTCAGTTTCTTTTTTTTTCTTTTTTTTTAATAATGTTCGATTTATTTATTTATTTATTTATTTTGACAGAGGAGAGAGAGAGAGAAATACAGAGAGAGAACTGAACTGGGGGAGCTCCCAGTTCAGCATATGGTTCCGCACGGGCCGGGGCCGGGATTTGATCCTCGATCCCCGGCGCTGCAAAGTGAGCGCCTAACCCACTGAGCCATCCCGGCTTCCCCTCAGTTTCTTTAACTATAAAACGGAGGTGATAAATGAGAGAAAGGATGTCTATAGGACGCTTAGTGGGTGCTCGCAAAGTTTTCCTAACTTAGAACATGTGATGTGATGCATCTCAACAATAGAACTCTAGGTACGAGACCAAAAAAAAAAAAAGGGGGGGGGAGAGGGAGAGAAGAGAAAGAACAAACAATGTAACGTGCGTGGGTTCCGCCTTCTGGAGCGTTCCACGGCTGTTTGGAAGTCCTGGGAGCTGCTGAGAGCGTCTCGTCACACGGAGGGGGATTCTCACTTTGAGAGATTTGGAGTATTTTGTATTTCTCCTCTCCCTTGAGGAGATTTTCAAGGTGATTTTGACTCGAAGGGCTGTCTTTTACCCAAATGTCAGTGGCTTGCTCAAGCCAGACGCCTCGTCCTTTCCTCTGGAGCAGCTGGTGGGCTGAGTTTGGCATGCCACACCCGGTGTTGAGTCCCAGGCCCTTGCTATTTTGTTGCTCTGCCATTTGTGGCCTCCACTCCCAAGCCGGCGTTAGGCTCTAGAATAGCTGCTCAAGCTCCAGCCATCACATCTGCATTTCTTCCCACAGGAAGGAAGAAAGGGCGGAAGGGCAGGTATCTCCCCCATGAGAACACTTGCAGGTGGCATACACCGGCTGCCCGCGTCCTATCCATCTCAGGGCCTGGCTCGGGAGGCTGGGGAAAAGGGTCTTTATTTGGCAGGGACCCAGCTAAAATGGAGGGTCTGTTACTTCAAAAACAGGGGACGACAGATATTAGAGGATACCTAGCTGTCCCTACCCTGGCGAGGCTCTGTGGTCCCCCCCAAAAGCAGTGGGGCGCCCTCCTCCATGCCTGTAAGAAAGGCCATTGACAGGGGCGTATTTATGGAGCGGGTCCGAGGCTGAGTTCCAAGGCGGTTTGCAGGCTCTGCTGTCCAGCGCAGGAAGGCACAGGGGGGTCCCGGCGCCTCCTTGGAAGGGTCTCAGGAGGCCACAGCCGGGCGCCGCCTGGAGCCCAGACCTCTTTTGGTCTCAGAAAGCACCCTCCTTTTTCACGGCCCATGTTTTTCTGCAAACGATCAGAACTCTTCGCCCCAACCAGATGCTGATTACACATTACTGGTCTTGAGTCTACATTTCTCTCTCTCTCTCTCTCTTAAACGAGCGCTATTTTTACTGCACCCTGTGTTGGTAACACCCAGTCCCCTTCCCACCCGGCAGCCTGGGTGCTATTTTCACGTTTCCTCTGCGAATTCACCTCGGGGTGGGGGGGAGAGCAAAGGCCAGACGGCACCCCTTGTGAATCATAACGTGTGTTTGGTCAGGGGCAAAGGTTAAAGAACCAGAGAGGGACAGGGACGAGGTCGCAAGAGCGCTGGGAGGAGGGAGTCGCTGTGCTGCAGGCAGAGGGCGCTGTGGCGGCCCCCGGGGGGGGGGGGGGGAGACTCTGTTTGCCACCCTTCAGGGCAGAGCTCAGTGGGCCTTCATGGGTCCCCTGTGTCCACTGGAGTCAGACAGACTTGGGGCTCTCGTCCTGGCTCCCCCACTTTTAAGCTCTGTGCCAGGAGCAAGTCAGTAGTCTTTCTGAGCCTTGTAGCAGAACCTACCTCTTGAGGGTGTAGCAAAGGTTAAAAGAGCTCATGTACCAGAGGTCCCAGCAGAGCGCCGAGCACATAGTATGTGCTCAGTAAACAGCATCTAGCCCTGTCACCATTGTATGAGCTCCAGCTGTGTGCCTTCTTGATCCCAGGCCACATGCTGGGGGATGGGGGAGCGGGGAGCAGGAGAGGCCCCCTCACCGACTCCTAACACTCTGTCTTTTGAAGAGGCCACACTGCCCAACTCAGGGGCTGCCAGGTGGCTCAGGCTGAGTGCTGGGTCCCCTGTGAAGCCCAGCAGCACTGGGCAGTGAAGAGGGCTGGACGGGTTGGTGGGTGAGTTAGGGAGACGGACAGGGTCAGGGCATTGAAAGGTGTGGCAGAAACTTGAAAATCTCCCCCCGGGGCCAAGGAAGGGCCACTGGAAGACTTTCCTCCAAGGCGAGGGGGGTCTGGAAAGGTGGCCTTGTGCCCCGAAGGACAGGTGTCAGGCCAGGGCCAGGGGTGTGGCCAGCACTGGGCTGTTCTCACAGCCTTTCCTGCCCCCAGCTCCTCCTGGAATGCCCTTCCCCACATCCCAACAAATACATTCAAGTGAATTCACGTGTTTTGTTTTTATAAACAAATGATTGATCATCTTGTTTGCAAAGTCATTTGCTGATAAGAAATTCATTTCTTTTACAATTCTCCACTGAGTGTCCAGGATTCTTGGGAATTCTTGCAAAGTGAGACAATTTCACCTGTAAATTTGTTTCAAATATAATTAAGTGCAATGAAATTTTTATGATGACTAAATGGAACCATTAATGAACTTGACATAATATTAGGTTTTCTAGTCTTTTAATTAAACACTTATTGATTCTGATTCTGCAATGTTCCCCCCTGTATTTTGGAGTGCAAACATTTCAAAGGCATCTAGTGCTAGGACTTGTATGCCTAGAAACTAAAGTGACGAACAGGAGAAACACCTCATAAGGGTGTTGGGGGTGGGGGGTGGAGGGTGGAGGGTGGGCAGCGTGTCTCAAAGCACAGGGTTGGGTTTGGGCCAAGAGCAAAACACTTTTACATGTTGTGTTACTTCTTTTTCATTTGAAATGGGTATTATCCTACTAAAACTCAAAGCAAAGACGTTTCCTGAAAGACTTCGTGACTGACCAGCAGTTATACCCCTTAGAGTTTCCTATGGACCCAAATCCTGAGCTTTGTGTTATTTCAGAGAATCACCCAGACAATCCTATCAGACAAGAAAGTGGTAGTAAATCTGCGTTCAACAGACAAGAAACTGAAGTGCAGAGAGATTCCTAAGTAACCTGGTCAAGATCGCGGAGCTAGTAAGGGGACAAGGTGGGGTGCAAGCCCGGGCACTCCGTACAGCTGCGGGGTAAGAAGCGGCACTTCCTGTGCTGGACGGTTCTGGGCTACCTCATATAAATCATCAGGCCTATCAGGAAGAAAGGTTGACTGTGAATTGTTGTTTAATGTTTCTTAAGTCAGTTCACTACTGTCACAAAGCGCCATAGACCAGGTGGCTTAAACAGCAAACATTTACTCTCACAGTTCTGGAGGCTGGAGGTCCAAGGTCAAGGGGCCCGTCTTGTGAAGGACTATGCCCTGACCCCCACTGTCCAGTGTGTTGTGGTCTGAGTCTGTGCACCCCAGAAAGAGGCAGTGGTTTGCATGCAGGTAGGGAGATGGTGGCAGGAAATCCCGGGAGGGCCGAGGGAAGGAGGGCCAGGGGACGGGTGGAGTGTGAGGAATGGTGACATCAAGCAAGAGACCCACTGGGGCTCAGGGTCTCTGGGACCCCTGGGAGTATGCAAGGGAGCTGGGGTGTGCACCCCCACTCCCATCACGGGTGCCGGCTCCGGCAAAGCAGGCCGTCAAGTCCCAACACTTCTGGCCTGCTGCATGGTGAGCAGAGAAGTTTCCAGAAGCCAGAGAAAGCCTTAAGCAGTGAGACACCGGAGGTTGGACCCATGTGGACAGAAATGGAAAGGTCCAAGGGGCTACGGGTGGGATATCGGCGGCATGCGGGACAGTCCTGCACAACATCCTGCTCGTGCAAACAGAGGCCCCGAGGGGTTAACTAGCTGCAAGGAGTCGGGCTGTGTGTGTGTGTGTGTGTGTGTGTGTGGATTTGAAGCTAGATGGAGTGAGCACAAAGCTGCCCCTGAATCTGCCACAACTACAAAGAACAGGCAGGAGTCTAACTCCATGCATTTTTTAAAAAAAACATCACTTTTAAACTTAATCACAGTTGATGCTTTTAAAGACAAATTTATTTCGAGCTCAATATTAGCTCAATAAGCTGAACATCGTATCAGCCTTCTGCTTTCAGGGTTATTAGTCATGGCAAGGGGGGCTCAAAGGGGAGGGAAGGAAGAGGGGGAGAGAAGCTAGGGGAGGGAAAAGGGGAAGGGGGGATGGGGGAGGGGAGGGGAGAGGCACTGAGGCAGAGTCCTGGCACACATGCACACCCACACTCACACATGCACATGGACGAATATTCATTTTAAAATTTTATTTGCACATTTAAACCCATCATTTGTTCCAAAGGGTCTGAATGTGAAGCTTTTGTAATATTTTATTTTTAGAAACAGTGCTTTTACTTTGGAACAACTGTACAAAACATCACAGGAAACGCGCTGCTGGGCTGGACAGACGTCCCGGTGTTCCGTGTCCCTCGCCAGCGCACACGTTCTCCCTCACTCTGAACGTCCCGTCTATGCCGGTGACAGGAAGCCAGGCAACACGCTGTAATCGTTTCAACAAATATCAACTCAAAACCAACTTGAAGCTATCAAAAGCACAGCGCACCTCCCAACTTGGTGAGAGGCGGGGTGTTGCCGGACTGATAAAAATCTTTCTTTTTTCAATATTAATGCATTTACTTGTCCAGTGTAATGGCATCTGCTGTTTTTAGCTGCTTAGCACCTAACCCCTTTCTTCTGGCAAAATCACCCCAATATTCCTTCTGAGCATCACCTCTCTCCTTTCTCAATCCAAGTGGATGAGGGTGGGTAGCTGACCTCGCCTCCAGGTCCAGGGCAGGGCATGTGACCCAAACGGGCCTATCAGAGCCTTCTTTCAATTGTGGCTACAGTGATTGGTCCAGGGATGAGCACATGACCTAAGCCAGGCCAGTGAGATCCAGTTCTGGGACTTTGGGTGGAAGATTTGGGAACTCATTTCTTCTCTCTGGATTTAGAGCTGTCTGGAAAAGAACCGGGAGACAAGCTGGCACCAGGACAGAAGCATCTGTAGACAGATGAGCAATTTGGTGGTGGGGACAGACACCTTTCTAACAGCACATGTGCACATCGGGACCTGGTGGCATGGGATCTAGCTCAGCTCTAGCCTGTTGCTTTTCCGTTAGAAGAGTCAACAACTGAGACCTAATAAACAAGTTCCACAGGGTTGCAGAATACAATGTGATGATCTAAAAATCAGTGTATTATTCTTATAGACGAGCAATACCAAAATTCAGAAATAAAATTTAGAAAGTAATTTTATTTACGAAAAAATAAAACTAAATAAATTACTTAGGGATAAACTTAAAAATAAATGTGTAAGTCTTGTAGACTGAAAACAACAGAAAATCACTGGAAAGGAAATGAGATAAGATCCATACAAATGGAAAGGCCTCCTGTGTTCATGGATTGGAAGACAATATTGGTAAGACAGCGATATTCCCCAAATTGATCCACAAAGTCAGTGTAATATCGAAATCCCAGCTGGCTGTTGTGCAGAAACTGGAAAGCTGATCATCAAATCCGTGAGTACCAGAATGTGCAAAACAATCTTGAAATACAATAGCAACGTTGGAGGGTAGACACTTCTTGAAACTTACTACAAAGTGACAGTAGTACGGGCATAAGGACAGACACAGAGATCAGTGAAATAGAATGGAGAGTCCAGAAATAAACCCAAACCTTTATAGTAAACTGACTTATGACAAGGATGCCAAAACCATACCATAGCGGAAAGAATAGTCTTTTCAACAAATGATGCAATGACAACTGAATACGCCAAAGAGTGTGTTTGGACCCTCACCTGATGCCGTACACCAAAATTAACTCAAAATAAATTGAAGACTTAAATGCAAAAGTTAAGCCTTTAAAACTGAGAAGAAACAGGTGTAAATCTGCATAGCCTTGTATTTATGGTTTCTTAAATATGACATTAAAAAAATCACACAATCGAAGAAAAAAATAAAATGGAATGCATAAACATTAAAAACTCTGGTGCCTCAAAACAATACTTTTTAAGGAAGTGAAAAGACAACAGAAAGAATGGGCGAAAATTTCTGCACACTCATAGGGAGCTCGTATCTAAACACATACATAAACACGACACGTCAACAATAAAAAAGACACATCACCCAAATAAAAAATTGGCAGATTTAAATAGACATTTCTCCAAAGAGATGCAGTGTTCCACAGGCAGGTGAAAATATGCCCACCGTCAGTAGTCATTAGGGAAATACAAATCACACCAAAATGAGATACCCCCTGACACCCACTAAGATGGCCTTAGCAGTAGTGATGTTTAAAAAGGGAAATACAAATCTTGGTGAAGATGTGGGGAAATTGGGACCCTCCTACATTGATTGAGTGTAAAATGGTGCAGCTGATGAGGAAAACAGTCCGGCAGGTCCTTACAAAGTGAAACAAAATTCCCGTATGATCCAGCCAATTAATTCCTCTCTCTGAGGTCTATATCCAAGAGAAATGAAAACATATGTCCACGTTAAAACTTCTGCATGAGGGGAAGCCGGGATGGCTCAGTGGGTTAAGCGCTCACTTGGGGACCGGGGATCGAATCCCAGCCCCGGCCCGTGCGGACCCATATGCTGAACTGGGAGCTCCCCCAGTTCAGTTCTCTCTCTGTCTCTCTCTCTCTCTGTCTCTCTCTCTCTCTCTGTCTCTCTCTCTCTGTCTCTCTCTCTCTCATCAAAAACAATAGAAACAAAACAACTTCAGCATGAATATTCATGGCAGCATTAATCATCAGAGACAACAAGTGGAATCTACCTAAATGTCCATCAACTGATGACTGATAGACACACGTGATATATATCCATACAATGGGATATTACTCAGTCCAAACGGGTGGATTTTAGGGTATGTGAATTTTATCTCAACTTCTGAAAACTGAGTTAAAAAAAGAGAGATACAGGGACATTGTCTTCTCCGTCCTGACATGCCACCAGCCTGGCAACCACCACTCCTGTAAGAAGAAAAAAAGGCAAACAAACTAAACAGCAACGTTTCCTTCCCACCAGAGAACTGAGTCGGTGGGACAAACCTCCACCGTGAAACCTGCAGACAACTGAATCCAGTCACAGCTGAGCTGTGGACCATACCTGCGTGTCAGGTCAGCGCTCAACGGAAAGGCGGGCCCTGGTCCTGGTCACGTTCCCATTACCTGGGTGATGCTTCTAATCACCAGCTTCTCCACATTCCCCGAACTTCACCAGGCCACGCCCACCACCCGTCCTGCAGGTGCGAATGCCTGAACCCCCCCTCCAGAGCATCCCTTCCGCAGGTTGCTGGCTTCTCTCTCCCCTTCCTTTCTTCTCACATCCCTAAGCTCACATCCAGCTTTCGGGGAAGCCGGGCTGGCTCAGCGGGCTGAGCGCTCACCCTGCAGCCCACAGGTCTGAGGATCGTGTCCCAGTGCCGGCCCATGTGGGCCCATATCTGAACTGGGGTGAGCTTCCCATGTGGAAGGCCCCAGGCATGCTTCCCATGTAGGCAGCCTCCAGCACCCTCTGCAGCCCCCGCCCACCTGTGTGGAATGAAACCATGTTGAAAACTGATGACGTGCAACTATGGAGACGGCTCTGGGCCCTCCCCCTTCTCTCTCTGTCTGTCAAAAACAATAAAAGTAAATCTTAAAAATATCCAGCCTTCAACAAACCTCTCTCTCACTCCTGACAGCCCACTCTTGCCCTCACCGTACTGTGCTGGGGGGCTCTTTGAGGTCAAGGGTTGGTCCCCCAGTTGTCATCTCAGTGCCTAGACAGCCACTTTCCGTGGAGAACTTGGCATTGTGCTTGGAACCTAGTAGGTGCTCAATAAATGTTAGCCATTCTGATTTGTCATTATTTTGGATGGATATAGCCGTATCTGCTTGAGTTGTACTCAGAGGTGTGTGGGGTGGGTCTCCTTTCTATTAGAACCCAAAACTCCCCTGTTCTGACTCCATGGGGGAGAGGCGCTCAGCTCAGAACCTGCAAACTGATCCAGAAGCTTCCAGGAGCATTTGACTATATGAAAACCCTCCTGGGGAGCCTCTTGTTAATAAACACGGTTACCGTTTGCGTGTCAGGCACCCTTGTGAGGACTTACAGACATTATTGCATCACACACCAGCTCACAGGCACCAACATCAACCCATTCTACCCATGAGGGGACTGAACAGTCATGAGCCTTTTAGGTTTCTCCCCAGACAGAGGACAAGCCAGGCAGACGTGTGCTGAGTTCTGCCCGATCCAGTGTGAGGGGTTTACCAGCCTCTGTGGTCCAGCAGCTTAGGGAACCCTGGGGCTGAGGCTAAACACTGGTCATCCCTGTGACTGACACTGGGCTGACTTTTAAAAGAGCCTTTATCAGACATCAAAGAGAAATAAATGTGCTTCCCACACGGGCATGGTGTCACACTGAGACCCCCTGGGATTCCCTGGGGCTTCTGTGCTCCGCTTCTACTCTGGTGTCTTCCCAGATCCCTGCGCTGTCTTCCCAAGGAGACAACTGTCATACATCCACCGTCCAGGGGCACATCTCAGAGTTTAGTTCTGGAAACACCCTAAGACAGTGGCCTTATCAGAGCTTTTGTCATGCTGTGGTTCAATGATTTCCCAAGAGGGAGGAAACGTAGGGCATGTTTTGGAAATTCTTTCAACCCAGTTATCACTCCTCTTATTAAAACCACCTGCCTGAGCAAGTGTTTTCACTGGGCTCCCCACTAGAACAGAGAGGTAGAAGGAATTGCTCAAGGTCACACAGCAATTGGGGGGTGGGGAGGGATGGCTTTGTCCCCACTAAAGGCATCCTGGGGTTGTTCCTGAGGGCGGTGGGGACAGGGGAACGAACAACCAAAGAAATAGCAGAGCCTCATTCCAAAGAACTGTAAAATTTATTGTATTAAGTATTGCAGCTTTTTCAGAATGTCATCATTGCCACTAACGCTTAGTGATACACAACAAGCGGTTTCATCTGGCCTGTGGACTGGCATCCAAATACAGTCTCACGCAGCAGCGACATGCCACGGGGCGTTTACAGATGTCTAACAGAACTGCGGAAACGGGGCTGCTGAGGAGGGCGGTCCCCAGGCCAACGCCAGGGGACAGTGTCCCGTCCCCACCACCGCCAACGCTCAGGCCGGCCAGCGAGCACAGCGCCCGTCTCAGCTCCACAGCACAGCAAAACCTGACGCGTGGGGTCCGGGCAAGAGCTTCTGTCGTTGTCCTCGGGATGTGGGATGGACCAGAAGCGTTGCGTTCATGGAGAAAAACACGCTCTCAAACTCACAATGCACAGAGAAGACGCACAGGGACAGGGCACGGGACGCGAGCCCTGGTGCTCAGGGGCGGCGGGTGGGGATAAGTCACCTTCAGCTCTTTGAAAACCACGGGGCTTTCGGGGACGGTGGAAGAAAGCTGAGTGGACTTCGCCCCGGCCCACTGCGGAGACCCGGCTTTGGGGGGGGTTGGGGGTGGGATGTGATGACTGACAAGTAGAGAAACAAGGAAACAATGAAAGGATTAGAGAAAAAGCTGAGCTCAGACCTTTTCTGAGCCCAACCTGGTCCCCTGAGGATGCCCCCCCGCCTCCCCGGCAACTTCCTATTGGAAAAAGGGGGTCTCCTGAGGGGTGTTCAAAGCTCATGGCAGGACAGCCAACATCGAGCGGAAAGCGTGCACCCCCAGAGCGCCGGGGTTCACAGACATCAAGACCTTAGCTATGGCAGGAGTGTCCAGAAACACACACGGCCAACTTTCTTGGGACTCGCCCGGGCTATGACAAGCTGCACCAGCCGCGCTGCCACCAACTTCAACTGTCACCCACTGGGCATGAGGTCTGGGCACCCAGCAGCGTGGGTGCCTGGGCTGCAATACTGGGGTGTGCTCAGAGGGGTGCGCTCTGCCCTCAAGCCAGCCGGGGCCAGCCACCCCCTCCTGCTATCTGGTCACTTGCTGCAAATGGAGCAGACGCGCAAGGCTCCGCCAAGCGACACGGTTCAGAGTTCCACTCAGGAACGCTGTGGGAGCTGAGCGCACCGAGGCCCACCCACCTCTAGGCTTTGGACCCAGATGGGTGTTAAACACAGTACTGGACGCGGGAGGCGGGAGGGGTGGCCTGACCCAGGCCCAGCCCAGGGGGAGGGCAGGAAAGATGTGACAGGTGGGGGTGACGGGGTGTTTGGAAAGCAGCAGCAGCCCTTGGCTGACCAGGAGCGGGGAGGCCAGTCCCGACGAGCCAGGCGCGGTCAGCGACACCTGGTCTGGTGACAGGAGAGTCAACTGCTTCTTCAGTAAGGCACTAGCAAGACGCTCCACATAAAGATAGGTTTTGTAAAAATGTCATCTACCGTGTCCCGGCACCTTCCCGGACACGTGAACTCTATTCGATCTCTCTGAACGAGCGTTGGAAAGAATCCTCTTTTGACAGAGAAGCGTGTTTTTGGCTCTGAATCCCCGCAGGTAGGCAGGTCAGCGGACACGCGGGTGACTCCGCCTCTCACCCCGCTCCTAAGACGTGTATAGAAGTAGAGTTCACACGGTCAGAACGTCCACACGGTTCTTGGGTTTTTGTTTTTCAAGTAATAAAGAAGTTGCTTAAAAAACGTTATTGCCTCTTAACACCTTTTTTCTTGTCAGTCTGCTAGTTGGCATTCTGCCGAAAATGAAGACCCCTCCATGGGGGTGCAGGGGGGCAGGGGGTGGCGGGGCTGCTCTTCTGTCTGGTCAGGGGGGAGTCACCCACCCCGTGGACCGTGAGCGAGTCCTCAGTCCTCAGTGGGAGGAAGGACCTCCTGCTCTGGCTTCTGTCCCCAGGTGGGGACCAGGGACACCCCCATTCCACCCGTCTGTCACATATAATTGCACATACGTGTGCTCTCACGCGTCCTCACCTGCCCGCCACCAACGAGGGGTCTCGCCACAAATCTACTCAGTAAAATCCTGGTAAACAAGAGTTGTGTCTGAAGAAGATGCTTATGAAAACACACACAATTAAACACATCCAACGAGACTTTCTGGGGCGGGGGGGAGATGTGGGCATGGAGCAAAGGTAGAGAATCCTGCTTCTAAAGCAGCCGGCACACGTTTGCAGTGGGTTTGACCGTCTATTCTCGAGTCAACCCTTCCGTGCGCCCTGGGAGCAACCCGTGCGCATCACTGTCCCGTGTCCGGTCTTCACTGACTGGCCTGTTACGTGAGAATCGATACGCAAAGGCAAAGACGGGACAAGGTCCTGTTCCCAATACGCCGGGCCTGCCCTCTATGCCAGCCGACAAGCCACGAAGCCATTCTACACAAACGAGCCGGTGACATAGCGACAGCTTGCGTGGTGCACCTGAGTCCCTTCCTATGGGGACCTTCACGGTTTAAAGGAAAAAAAGAAAAAGAAAATGGAGGAAAAACTAAAATTCCTTCAGTAACAGTTTATTTGCATTTGGGGAAAGGCAAAGCGACCGGCTGGAACTTGGTGCCCCGAGTCCTTTTTCTTTTTTGTTTATGATCCCAAGGCTGTCCTGGCCCACAGGGACCAAACGTGTCCCCTTCCGGAGGGAATGTGTAACGAGGTAACGACCGATCACCAGACAGAAGCTTCCGTTGTGTCGGAAGGTGGCCCGCCCGGTAGCCTCTCCCCAAACTCCGGGCAGAACCACCCTCTCTGCCCAACGTTGAAACGCGACTGGTCTCCCTTAGGCGTCTCAACAGAGACGCTAGATGTTTCCATCCAACAAGCACTGACATATTTATAATAAAAAATAGTGCAAAAGCTCAACATTTATATAAATAACTCTAAACCCCTGCTCTGTGATTCTTTTTCTTTACAAGGTAATACATACCTTCGGCGTTGGCACTCAAAAATGGCCCAGGTTCTCTTCTAATCCAGAAAACAACTTTTTTTGTTGTTGTTGTTGAATAGGACTCTTCTAATACAAAAATACTCCTTGCCCTCGCACATACAGTTTCTCTTATGTTATATATATTTATATATTTATATATATATAATATTGCAGATCTTTAAACAAAGGTTTTGTGCAAATACATCTTTAAAGTTAAGTGAACTCATCGGAAACAAACCAAAGGAAAGAAGCATTCACGCACACAGCTCAACTAGAAACAAAAAACTAGGGCAGAAATGTTTTTCTCTTTTGCCTTCAAGACAGGGCTCAACACAGAAACAGGTTTTTTGTGGGTTTTTTTTTTTCTTTTTGTTTTTTGCAAGCTTTCTTCGCTTGTGCATTCAGACCAGACAGAACATGTACTATGTATACACAGAGAGGTGGGGGAGAGGCGGGCCGCCCCGTCCTCTCTCTAAGTGCGGAGTGTTCCCCCTCGTGGCCCACCGGGCCACCCCCCAGGTCGCCTACAGCGGGTGGCCCTTGTGTTTCTCCTTCTCCAGGCCCCAGGCGGCGGTGCCCTCCAGCGGGGCGAGGTGTGCGTGGTGGAGCCGGGTCCCCTCCAGCAAGGAGGCCGGCGCGCTGCTCTGCGGGTGCTGGAAGGAGGTGGAGCCGGGGTAGTGGCTGATGACCTCGCTGTAGGTGGGGGGCGGCCCCTCCATGCGCCCCCCGCCCCCGTAGCACGTGGCGCTGATGCCCGAGTGGCTGCTGGGGGGGCAGGGGCCGCCCAGCACGGCGCCCCCCAGCAGGTCACTGTCGAAGATGGTTCTGTTCGGGGGCGCGCGCACCGACTCGCGGTTCAGCTCCAGCTGCTGCTCGGGGTCCCGCAGCTGGAGGGTGCAGGGGCCCTGGTAGGGCGGCGGCTCCTCCCCGTCCGACAGCGAGATGGTGGGCGGCAGGTCGATGTCGTGCTGCAGGTAGGGGTAGGTGGGCTGGAAGCGGTGGAAGCGGTCCCGCTGCGTGAACGGGGGCGCGGGCAGGCGGTCGGCCGGCCTCGGGGGCGCGTAGACCTGCGGCTGCAGAGGAGGGGGCAGAGTGAGGACCCCCCACCCCAGAAGCAGAGCCCCAGGCTGGGACGTCTGCGTGTCACTCTGTTCCCTGGGGAAAGGGAGAGGGGACAGCAGCGTGGGGGAGGGGCTCGCCGGGACCAGGGCGGGGCGAAGGGGGAGGGGGTAGCGTGGGGGAGGGGCGAGCTGGGACCAGGGAGGGGTGAGCATGGGGAGGGGCGAGCATGGGGCCAGAGCGTGCGGCTTAGCCTTGGCCTAGGAGCCCTGACTGTGAACATCACAGACATGACCCAGGGGCAGCGCTGGGGCTCGCTGGGGGCAGCCCCTGTAGGGTGCTCCCTGGGGGGGGTCTCCCAGCAGCCAAGGGGTGCTCCCTGGGGGGGTCTCCCAGCAGCCAAGGGGTGCTCCCTGGGAGGGTCTCCCAGCAGCCAAGGGCAGAGGGGTGACTCGTTAGCAGCCACAGGGTCCCAGCAGTAGGGAGGCACCTTGGGTCTGGTGAAGGGGACCCGCTGGGCATGGGGGTTCCGGTCCACTATACAGGGGGCTTGGGGGGCAGGTGGGGCCAGGAGGGAGGGCGGTGGGGAGTGGGGGAGGGGAGGCAGCGCTGGGGCTCACCTCTGGGATTCCGGGGCCTGACACGGTGCTCTCCGAGGGCCACAGGCACCCTTCCTGTGCAGGGAGGAGGGGACAGGTCACAGGGATGGGCAGGGCCAACCCGGCTCCGACCCTGACTGAGATCTCCCTGCACCCCGACTTCTCTCCACCCCCATCCTGGGCCCCGGACAGCTCCCACTGCTGGTTCATGGCCTCCCTCCTCCGGGCCCTCCTGCAGCCTCTCCTGGACTCTGGAATCAATCCACACGCGTGGTGAACCGGCTGACCAGGGCGGCTGGCCTGATGGGACCACAGGGGACAGTTCTGGCCCTGGCAACCTGGTGACGTCCCAAGGCTGTGGCCTGCCGCACGTGCACACGCCTGAGCCTGCCGGGGAACTCGGTTCAGCCCCACGGACCGGACTGAGCACCGCCACCAGCCCCGGGAGCCCATCTCCTGGACCCGGGAGGCCTCGCCCGGTACCGCCTCCTTGTTCTGTCCTTGTCCGCCCAGCATGCCCAACAATCGTGGGCACAGAGACGTGCGCCCACCCACAGCCCGGGGCTGCCCACGTGCCACCTTTCTCCCCAATTCCCAGCCTGCATCCGCAGCTCCAGTGCCCGGCTGCTCACGCAGGCGTGGCCCGTGGACAGTGTGCAGGTGGGCTCCCAGCGCAGGGTGGGGCTCAGCCACGAAGGAGCAGGGAACAAGGGGACCATCGAGCCCTGAGTCTCCTGGGAAGCAGCACGGCCGTCAGCCCTTCCACACATGGCCAGGACCGGAGCTGAGACCAAACTCAGGCCCCAGCAAAGGCCTTCGCCCGGGTGACCGGCTGCCCCTGGAGGCCGTGTGGCCGTGGCCCAGATGGCTGCAGGGTGCTGGCACGGGGGACAGCCCCTCCCACCTGTCTGGGTCATGCCTGCAAGACTGGGCAGCGCTCCACCGCCCCGTGCCATCGGGCCTCTTCCTGGTCATCCGCCCAGCTGCCTCCCCACTGAGCCTCATCCCTCCAGCTCCTGAGAGCACCCGGCACAGGACATCGCGGGCACACCCACGAGGGGCCCCCCGCTGCCCCGGGAGCTCAGGGCACAGACGGCAGGGGCGGGCACTTACGGCAGACAGGGCGTCTTCTCTCCGGGCCTGGCTATGGCGGCCGATGAAGGAGCGTGCAGACAGCTTGTAGTGGCTCAGCAGGCACGTAATCACCACCACCATCACCATCACCACCAGCACGATGATGGTGATTTCCACGAACTCCAGCTCCGCTGAAGACCAGGGACACGTGAGACCTCGAGTGCCCCGGTGCCCAGCCCCCCACACCCCCACAGCTCTGCGCCCAGCCCTCCACGCCCCCCCACAGCCATCAACACCCCGCAGTCTTACACACCCTAACAGCCGAGCACACCAGCCATAAATACTCAGCAGCCCTCCACGGCCCCCAACACCCACGTACCAGGCCGTAAACATCCAGCAGTCCCATACACCCCAACATCACCCACGTACCCCAGCCATAAACACCCAGCAGTGCTATGCACACGCATGCACACACACGCAGATAACACACACATTGCCACACACACAGGTAACGCGAGCACACACACCCCTCAAGGAAGAGGCCTCAGAAAAACCACAGCCCGGCAGCCAAGGAGGCTGCAGTTCTAATTTTTGTTTTTGTTTTGCTTCCCCCCTCGAAGGCGGAAGAACCCTCAAAGGCTAGAAAAGGCAGGTTATTTGGAGCTTGCGGGGAGGGGGCGGGGCGTCCTGCTGACTCAGGCGGGTCCGGGCTCCACAGCTGGCCGTGGTCGGTGCCAACCGAGCCCCCCCACAGTGGGGACCCAGCTGGTGACATGGCAGAAGGGGGCACCAGCTGGCAGGTGCCAGCCTCCCCTACCCAAGGCTGCCCACCCAAGCAGGGGAATGTGCCTACTCTGACCCAGATGGGGGGCAGGAAGACCCCCCCAGTGCGGCGGGCGCTAACGAGCAATTAGCTGAGGGCACCGGAGCACGGGGTCAAGTTCAGGGCCACTGACTCAGCCCTTCCTCCCAGACAGAGCCCGGAGCTGCAGGAGCCGGCTCAGGCAGCAGTGCCAGGGCTCTGCCCCCCACGCCCCCGCCCCGGTCTCCCTGAGAAAGCAACGTGTCTCAGTATCCTACGTGCACAGCACACGCCTCGACAAAGGATGATCCAGTCATGGGCCCAGCTGGGGGGCCTTTCATCGTCCCATCTCAGGGGCCCAGTGACCCACTCACGTGGCCCTGGGGGCCCGAGGCTGGTGGCTCCTCCCACCCGGCCGTCCACTGCGCGTCTGCCTCTGGCCCCTGGGTGGAACTGTGTCCCTGTGTCGCTCTGGAGAGGCCGAGAGGGAGGGTGAACTGGCTGGGGGCTCTGATGGGACACACCTGAGCCCCAAGAAGGCTGGGGTCCCGCCGGGTAGGAAATCGGGCTCCAGCCGCCCCCGGGACACCCCCCTTTGCCAGCAGGAGGGCAGGCACTGGCCCAGGACACAGGAACTGGGGCTACACCGCCTTCCTCCCCAGACAAGCCGCTCCGGGGCCTGGCCTGATTCCACAGGCCCGGGTCCCATGTGTTCGGACCCCGGATAAAGCCGCCCATTCAGGAGACACACAGGCGTGCTCTGTGCACACCCACGCCGTGGTGGCGGGCACCCCTCCTCTGCCCCCTGTCCCCCTGGCAGCCTGCAGAGTCCAGGCCAGGCTGCTGTCCCCTCTGGGGTGTTGTGTGGAGGATGGGGGCCGACAGGGGTTACGGATGAGGCCCTGGCGTCGGGGAGCTGTGAAGAACGGCCCCCTCCCCCGGCCCAGCTCCACTGACCATGCCAGGCAGGCCCCAGAGGGGAGGAGGAGCCCGTTTCTGGGGTCCAGAGGGAGAGAGTCACCCCCAGAAATGAGCACAGGGCTCCTGCCAGCACTGCCCACCAGGTCCCTGGGCCACGGAGACCCAAAACTCCACGTGGCGGGAGGAATTGTAGGGGCACTCGGAAAGAGAGAAAGCACGAGGGACGTCGGGCCACGTTCTGAAAGCCACAGGCCTGGGGTCCCTGTGCTGTGTGTGGCCCAGGGCTGGCAGAGCCGCCGTGTGACCTTGGACGTCACCCGAGTCCACGTAAAGGGAGCAGACGGAGGCCGTGTGCCCGGCATCGCTATGAGTGTGATGATGGACTCAGTACCTGGGAGCACTTGCTAAGGAGACCACCGTTACTGGGGGGCTGACCCCCCACAGCAAAGCAAGGGCGGCCCAGACCCATAAACCCAAAGGCCTGGGTGTGGGGCGTGGGTAGGGGGGGTCCCTGAAGGGGTGCAGGAGAGGCCCCAGCCAGCAGCTGATTCACCCCAACCCACACGGCAGAGGACACTCTGGGCGGGGTGTGCTGGCCTTGGTCATGGGGTAAGGGGCCTCTGCTCCTGCCGATAACCCCCGCCCCCCACAATGTCCTTTCACAATCAGGGTGCTCCCTCCAGTAGAGGCTGGCCGCCTGTTGGGGACAGGAACCTATTTCTCCAGGAAGCGAACCTACTTCTTTGGGAAACGTACCGTGAAGGCGGGGGGAGGTTGCACACCGGAGGCCTGGTGACATTGGCACCCACAGTGCCCGGAACGGTGCTGTGGGCAGCCACCCTCTTCCCGCAGGCGTGAGTTGTGTGCGTGGCCCAAGCCCCGGGTCTGCCAGCCACCTGGCCCCGGTGGGCGGCGTGAGCCCCACCCCTGTGCCCGTCCCCAGCTCCCACGGCCGGCCCCGGCTCCCCGTGCAGTGCACACACCTCTCTAGACGGGCATGACCAGGTTAAACCCCAGTGGGCTGAGCAGGAGGGCCCCCCCGGGCAGCCTGGCCCGACGTGGCCATACCTCCTGGTCGATGCAGAACCTAGACACAGCGAAACTGCCTGGCCTTGAACGCCGCACGCGCTGGGCAGCCCACAGGCCCGAGCGGGAGAGGGGAGTCCCAGGTCCCTGGCTCATGAGAGCTGGGGAGCCCTGCCTGTCTTTCCAATCTGACACACGTCCCCTTTCACCTGGACACGAGGCTGACAGAGTGCCCGGCCTGGCACATGCAGGGGTGCGTCCTACCACTGCCCTGTTCCCACCTCAGTCCCCCAGATCTGTGACCAGAGTCCTCATAGTCAAACCTGGTCACAAAGGGGTACAGAGTCAGAGGGGGCGGGCAGGCTGGTCCACAGCCTAACTCACCGTGCTCATGGTAACAACGCGCTGTAACTATGGTGATGATTCTCACAGCTGCTCTGCGCCTGCCTCCCCCGAGTCTGCGAGGCGGGGGCCGTCCTGACTCCCAATCTGCAGACGTGCAAACTGAGGATCGGGGAGCAACTGCTGGAGACCACACACCTAGGAAGGGCAGGGCTGGGTCCCGAACCCACAGGCGGCTGGGACGGGAGGCTCTCGTTCTCCTGCCCAGTGCATCCCGATTTTCCCCCACTCTTGGCTAGTTTCCTGCTCCCACACTCTGAGGAAGCCCGGTCCTGCCACCTGCACCTGCCAGCCACCAGGTGTGCGACCCTGGGCACAGGCACCTCACTGAACCCATTACAACCTGTAAGGCGCTCGGAACAGGGCGGGAAAACGCCGAGTGCTCCATCGTCACCGAGTCAGAACTCCCGAAACCCCTTGGGGGACACAGGGCGCCCCTCCTCGAGGCTGCAGCCCTGGAAATAAGTGTGGGGGGGGTTCCCTGCTGGCCACCAGGGAGTCATGGGCACTGACTGAGCCCTGCCCCGCAGGCCTGCAATGGGATGAGGGGCCTTTGGGAAAGAAACGTCCCAGTCTCCCTCATTCTGTCCCACTGTCAAGCCTGCTCGCGTGGGGAGGGGGGAGCGGTGGCCGTTCTGCTCCGTAACTTCCCCCTTGGGGTGGGCGATGGATATGGCAGGCTCTGGGGGGTGACCAAGCCTGTCCTCCGCATGCAAAGTGAGGTCACTCTAATTCAATTTAGCATCCCCCTCTCCTTGTGAATAATTTCAAATTAACAGGTCCGTCTGCCTCCCTGGCGAGCCCTGGGCCTCCCTTTTGTCTTCTCCGCCAGAGACAGACGCAGGCCCTCTGAGACGTGTGCATGCACACGCCTGACCCTCCCCACCCCGTCTTACACGCCCGACTCTCCCCACGTGTCTGACAGAGCAGAGCGGAGCACCCCCACATGCCTGACACGGCCTGAATCCTTCTGGGCATCACGTCATGGAATCCCCCTCCTTGTCAGCCTGTGCAGTAGACCCTACCGTGACCCCCCTCGGCCCATTGTACAGATGAGGACACTGAGGCTGAGAGCTCAGGTGACTGGCCCAAGGCCCCGCCCCCCAAACACACCGCCAGGGCCAGGTTAGGCCGACCGCCCCACATCCAACGGCCCCGAGTCGCTGACGAGTACGGCCCTGAGCTCCGGGGCGTCAGGCACGGCTGGGCAGCCCGTCTGGATCAGGACCCTGGCCCGTCACCCACCACACGCCTCCCCCGCCAGCACGGAGGACAATACAGGGCACTTGGGAGGAAGGAACCGCGCGCCTGGCACCCTGGGCGCTGTGGGCACTGCCCACGGCGTTGCAGAAAGACGCTGACAGCTGCCACCTCCTCTGCCACCACCCGTGCCAAGCGCCTCACCAGGACAGGGCTTCCCTCCCGGACTCCCACGGCCTCCCCCGAGGAGAGGGCGCCAAGGCGCGGTCCTGACCCCGCGGCTCCTGGGCCCGGCCGGCCCTTCACCACCACCCCCTCCGAACACGGTGTTCAAAACAAGAACGACACGGCGGCTTCCAAAAGGAGCCCCGCGATTTCAAAACCAGTTACGAAAGCCTCAACCAGATTACGTGGGCAGATTTCAATGGGACGTGAGGCCTGCGGTGCCCCCATCGCAGGCGCGGCTGGTGCCACCGGGGCTTGGAGCCCAAGGTCCCCGGCCGGGTTAGTCACGGGACAGGCCTCGCGGGACAGGCGGGGTTTGTGGGAGCGATGGGCGCGGAGCTGTGGGTTCGTCATTGGAGCGGCTGTCGGTGCTGCTGCTCATTTCTGGGCTGCAGATCTGGGCCACAGTCCACCTGGCTGCCGCCGGCCCCCAGGAGGTTCCCAGACCAGACGACCCCCCCACAGCGCCGTCCCCGGCTCCCCTTTGTGTCTGCTCCCAGGGACGGGGGGCGGGGGCAGCTCACGCAGGCCGCCCTGTCTGGCCCCCGGCCGCACGCCGAGGAATTAGGAATGGGCACTGTCTGAAATTTATGAAAATCTAATCTTGTTAGGCCGGGGCGGCCTCATTGTCATTCCGTGGAGCCCCCGCCTGCCTGGGGTTCCAGCCACTTCAGCGACGGCCCCTCCCCCACCCCTGCTGCACGTGAAGAACCCAGACCCCCCCCCCCCAGCCCCCAAACCCCCGACTCTCAAAGAAAATGGAACCAGGCGCCAAAAGGGGTAACTTTCTGATGGCTCCTGGTGCCATTACAAACACCCTCAGCGGCACATTATTTCTTGGGGGGTGAGACCTTTTTATAGGTTAAAAAAAAAAGGGGGGTGTCTTCCTGCGGAGGTTTAGGGGGCGGGCCGCAAATCCAGGCCTGTTCTCTCATTTTTAAACACAGACGTGGGCACGGCTTACCTGGGGCTTCCTGGCACCAAGCACAGGGCTGGGCACCTGGGTCCTGTCACCTGAGCACGGAACCCAGGGTCACCCCGGCCGGGCACCAGGGCCTGGGGGTCCCTGCACAGACGCTCGGGGCGGAACTGAGGGTACAGATGAAGCCCATGAGCTTCTACAGTTCCTGGGTTCAAACCCCAGCGTTGCCCTATATGGTGTGGCCTTGTGCACAGCGTCAGGGTCTTGGGGTGGGGGGAAAAGGAGGGATGACCCGGCCCCCACGTCTACAGGCTGTAGGGAGCACTTACATGAGTTCACCCGGAAGAAACCCCTGGATCCAAGAACCCCGGGTCCTGCGCTGGGGCCTTCGGACCAGAGCGACTGGAGACGGCTACCCAAGCAGGTGCCCTCCGCCAGGCCGGAGCCCACAGACAGGGCAGATGGGGGTGGGGGCTCACACCTCTGCCGCGCGGTATCACCGCCCAAACCTCTCCAAGGTGAGGCCTTCACGGGGCAAACGCACAGGTGGGCATTCACCCGGCATATGCTTTTCTTTCGGACTCTCCCTTTTCCTGCAAGGAGCAGGCATAGCCCCACCTCAGGGCCTTTGCACCTGCCCCTGCTTCTACCTGGAGCGACCTTCACCCACAAGCCGGCCACCTGCCTGCCTCCGTTCCAGTGTCTCTTCTCCAGGATGGGTCCCTCAGCACCCTGCCGGAAGCCGTGTTCTGTCCCAACCCCCGGACTCGGGCCACGCGCCTGCTCCATTTTTCTCCGTAGCACAAATCCAGGACGCTGCGTGCAGCCTGCCGGGCCATTTACGTCCTGCCTCTCCCTCCTAGAACGTCCACGTCACCAGCGGCAACTCTGCTTATTCTCTGTGTCCCCAGAACCCAGGACGGTTCCTGCCCTGCGTGGCCCCGCCTCCACCTGTGTGGAATGAAGCCATGTCACAACTAATGATGGACAGCTATGGAGACCGCTCTGGGCCCTCCCCCTTCTCTCTCTCTCTCGCCTTCTCTCAAAAACAAGAAGATACATCTTTAAAAATGAGAACAAATGCACATATTTTAACATAGAAGCGAATCCTGCATACACACCTACGTCTATGGGTGACGTCTGCCCTGACCAGGGCCAGCAGGCCACACCAGGAAGCCAGCAGACGCGGTGACCCTGGGGAAAGGGGGGGCCTCCAGGCAACACTCACACTGCTTGGGTGGCATTTTGAGCATGTCCATTACATTTATAGTAAAAGACACACAAAAAGACGTAAGCAGCATCTGTCAGTGCCCAAATCAGACAGCTGCCTCCCACAGGGACGCTCTCCAGGTGGCTGTCGAGGGGGTCACAGCCCTCGGGCTGTGGGTGGTGGAGCCCAGACACCAGGTGGCCCTGGCTGGGGAGCCCGGGGCCGGCCCTCATCTGCGTGGTGGGGGCCAGACGCCTATGAGCTTGTCCTGTGAGACACACTCACTGTCTGTCCTCGACTTGGGACTGCACCGCCCACCACCCCCAGCAGGGAAGCGTGCTCACGGCCTGGGTGCTGCTGGGGAGCCAACCGGAGGAGGGAGGACGGCCCATTCTCACACCCTGCCTTTCCTCACTGGGCTGACTCTTTCTTCCTCCCTTGTCACACGCACACACACACACACACACACACCTGCACATGTGCACACAATGCTTCTCCCTGCCGGGCCAGGGCCTCGTCCCCCCGCCCCCTGTACACGGGCAGCACCCACGGACCCTGACTCATGTCCAGCCCCCTCTGGTTGAGAGCATCACAGAATGGACATCAGGGACTCAGATCTACTCCCTCCTCCACCCCCGCCAGAGCCCAATAGAAGGCTCACCACTAGTGAGTCCCAGGAGAGGTAGGGACATGCAGAAGCCCACGGCACCACACGCCGGGAAGGTGCGTGCATCACACAATAACAAAAGGTCTTGGAGCTGAACCACGAACCCACATAGCCTGCCATGTGTGGCTCCTGGTACACCTCATCCTGCTGTGTGAAGGCTCACACTTCCTCACGCATAAGCGGCAGGAGGGCGAGAGCCTCACTCCACGTGTCCCAAGGCCACCAGAGGTGGCTGCGGCCACGGGCCAGCACATGTGGGGACGGACAGCAGACGAAGCACCCGTGGGAGCGTCCTGGGCCCGTGAGATCATTTCCTCAGGATTAAAGGTTCCCTCAGAAAGAGAAGATCAAGCAACGCCTGTATCTCTCCTGCTATTATCCAAATGTAAAGAACGGACGGGGCTTTTCCCCGCTCTTGTCACAGACATGGAACATCTCTCAGCACCCACTGTCCGCCAAGTATCTGTATCCATCCCCAGTCGAGAGTTACTGGCAGAATGGAGTGAACTTACGGTGAGAGATCGGGTCCGGCCCGTGGACGAGCTGGAGGGGCGACGGGAAGTCACTGAAAACACACTCAACGCGCTTTGGTAGCTGAGCAGGGTAGGGGGATTGGGCAGGGGATTCTGGCAGGACCAAAATGAAAAATGCAGCAATTTGATCTTCCACAACAGTGTCAAACAGGAAAGTCACAGAAGGGCTGGAAAGCAGGTAAGGATATCTATCACGGCAGGGTTTTTTGTTGTTGTTTTTTAAACTGAACAACCAGAAACCATCTAAATCCCACGAGACAAATGCTGCTTCGTGAGCTATGGATTACAACAGGGCCCCCCTAAACGCGACAGCAATCTATAGCAGGCCACCTCCACCTAGCCTCTGCTGGCACCGGGGCTGCGCTGACCCGTATATCGCAGCAAGTTTCCCAGCACCCTTACTGGATGCCCGTGACACCATCACCCCCGAGCGGTGACACCCAAACACGTCTGCAGAGTTCGCCAGAGGGCAGAACCGCCCAGGCTGAGAACCACTGGTCTGTAGGTCTGATTCGGCTGGACGTCGGCAATGACTGTGGAGCAGAAATAACGACTCAGAGAGTACGCATGAGCACAGGACAGGCCCGTTTTTATGGCAGACATGAGGACAAAGCCCCAGGTCCTCACAGTGGCTACTTCTGGAAGAGGGGGACAGTAGGTCCTACCTTCTGCATTTCTGTATCGTTTGCGTTTTTAGGACAAGCACTGATCATTTTGATTTTAAAAGTACTAACGACCGTGCCAGACAGACTTGAGCTCGTGTGCACGCGCGGGAACTGACAGTGTGACTCACGCAGGCCCCTGCCCCTAGGGGGGCACCGTGCGCCGTGGGAACCAACAGATGTTTCTCTCAATCACCGGGTTTCCAAGAGCCTGGTGTTTCCCAACATGAGCCTGGACGGCAGCTCAGGAGACGGAGGGGGCGGGCTCTGTCTCCAAGCCTGGGGACAGAAAGCGCGGCCCAGCTACTTGGCTCTCAGCCAGGGCAGGGGCTGGGAGGCCAAGGTCAGGAGAGGTGGGGAGGGGACGGGCTCCCAGAGTTGAATCTGATCCCATAAACACTCGGAGGAGCGTGCTACTGTTCCAGTGGTTTGCAGGGCCCCGGAGCTGGGCTGCCTGGGTCCAAAGCCCCCTGCTCAGCCGGTGGCCAAACATGTGA
The DNA here is from genome assembly GCA_004027555.1 of Craseonycteris thonglongyai. NCBI lineage: Eukaryota > Metazoa > Chordata > Mammalia > Chiroptera > Craseonycteridae > Craseonycteris > Craseonycteris thonglongyai. Next base: position 56,318 of record PVKE010000618.1, on the reverse strand, counting down.
CACAAGGAAGGTATTTAACTCTCCGTGCCACCGTGTGCTCATCTGGAGAAGCAGGTACCACTAGCACCCCTCTCACATCTGTGGATGAAGTGGGGTGTGGTGAATGCTCCCAGCTCAGAGGGACACTGGGGGCCCCTGACCCCCTGAAGTGCTGGGGCAGCAAAGACCCAACGAGAGGTCAAGCCAAGGTCAGCCAAGCGGATGCCGAGCCACCTGGCGGATCTTCCGAGAATGGGGCTGGGTGGGAAAAGCTGCTGCCTGGTTCCAGTCACACAATGTTCCCAGAGGGACAGAATTATGGAGGTGACCAGGTACTGGTCACCAAGGCTTGGAGGGGACGGTGGGAAGGGTAGAACGCGGGGGTCCTTGGGATGGGACTGTGAGCGGGTCCCATACATCTACACATGATGAAACCGCACAGAACTAAACGTGTGCCCACACGCGCACACGCACACGCTCACCCCAGGGAGGACGGGTAAACTAGGAGCTTTGGACGAGGTCGATGGATCACACGGAATGTGGGACTGTACCACACAGTCCCGCTGGGCGATGTGGGTAGGGGCTCTCAGCATTATTTCCTACAACGGCATGAGAATCTGCAATGATCCCCAAATAAAGTTTTCATCTTAGAGAAAGTAAAGAGGGCCCCGTCCCTTGGGGCCCTAGCATCACCCTGGCAGAGAATCCGTGGGGCGCAGCCCAGGCCTGGCACTAGGAGGGTGGTTTACGGCGGGGGAGGGGGCACGAGCAGAAACAGAAACCGCTCCCCCCTCGGCCAGCTCCTCCCGTCTCCCGCTCACAGCAGCTGCCATCTGGCCGCCGCCGCCAACCACCTGGAACCACTGCTAGGCTGTCAGCTTTCACCCCGCAGGTCGGGCGCCCAGGTTTGAGGATTAAATTCTAAACATGCCATTTAACATTGAGACATGAAGGGGAGGCTGGGACAGCTCAACAGGCTGAGCGCTTGCCTGGCAACCGCAAGGTCCAGGGATCGAACCCCGGCCCGTCACACCCATGTGCTGACCTGTGGCGGTGAAGGTTCTCACCTCCCAGGCGGGAGGCCCCCCCCGGTTTGGTTCCTGCCTCCTGCGGCCTCACATCCACCTGTGTGGAATGCAACCTCGTCACAACGAAGGATGGGCAGCTACGGAGACTACTCTGAGCCCTCCTCACTGGCTCTCTGTCTCACCTTCTCTCAAAAAACAATAAAATCAATCTTTAAGAAAATAAGTAAAATTGAGAAACGAAGAAAGAAGATTTTAACTAGCCTGTAAGTTTTTGGCTCCTAGAGGCATCTCCCTAGCAAAGAGCCAAGAACCTCCAACTTCTTCCCCAACGGGGTAGAGTGAGATCCCCTAATATAAAGTATCACTGTAGCCCCAACACAATCAAATGCCCCCATAGAACGTATCAAGGTATCCTTGTAGCGTTGTGAAGTATCCAGGCATCTCACAGAGTTGTGAAGGATCCATGCGTCTGGAGTCCTTGTGAAGGATCCATGTATCGCACATCCTTGAGAAGTATCCACGCACCGCCAACGATCAAGTGACTACAAACTCCGCTGTCAGTGACCAGTGCAGGAACCAGAGTCGGGGACTGCAGGGATCTTCGAAGGGCATGGATGTCTGAAGACAACGAGTGTCCTCCCCTCAAACAACGGGCACCTGTCTTCTCAGGAAACCTGGACTGAACCGGCGTTGATCTGTGATGAGTGCCGGACCCCCCACATCTGGGGGGACACAGAGCTTGAAAATGCACAAATATGCACGAAGCCCCGTAGCGCTTGGTGCTGGGAAGGCGGGGTAAGAGGGTGCACATAGAGTGCGGGGGGGAGGGCCCGGGCTCCACGCTCACTGCAAGCCCAGAAGCCCTGGTTAGATGAGTGAAGACAGGATCGGCTTCTGCCCGTCAGACACTCGGCAGGAGGGTTCCAGCCGCTGGGGTTTAACGAGGCCGTGCTAAGAGCTCTAAGTACAATCTATCATTCAAGGCTCCCAACCAGCCACGGTGGGGGTTCCTGTCATCACCTGCATATGACAAATGCGGAGGCTGCGGCCTGCCTGCACTAACACAGCTCAGCCTCCTCGAGGGCGCGCCCCTGCGGTTAACGCGGTGGTTCTCAGAGGGGACGATTTGGCCCACTGGGGGACATCTGGACACATCTGTGGGTGTCCCACCTGGGAGGGTGGGAGCCAGGGATGTCAGCAGAGTCGAGGGGAGGGACTCTGGATTAAATAAGACAACAGGCCACCTCTACAGCACAGCACCTGGTGCATAACAACTGCTCCAGACACGTGAGCCAGGGACCAAGCGATTCCTGACTAGGCCCCAATACGAAGACCGCGGCGAAGACTTATGTCACACGGGACCTGTTCCGAGTCCTAACGGCCCAGTGTGAAGCTCTGAGTGGGAAGCAGAGGAGTTAGGACAAGGTGCCTGTTCATTACCACTTGGATGATAAACGTCTGGAGGCTAGAGCTGTGGCCGTTACTGCCTGGGCCAGCACACAGTAGGCACTTCACGAACACACGTGAAATGAGTCCACAGTGAGTGCAAAGGAGGGACCTCGGCCCTGGGTCCATGGGCCTTTCCCGGGGAAGGAGAATGAAAAGCAACCATTGTGGGGCCCAGGCCAGCGTGCGAGGGAGACAGAGGATTTCTGCAACGGGAGGGCCAATCTCTAGGGAAACCGGGCTGCGTGACAGCTTCCAGCTTCCTTTCACCGTTCGTGCGAAGGACAGTCACTGTCTGAGGGCCCTTCTTACCCAAGCACACAGGGGCCGGACGGCAGGCCCGGGGGCCCCTGAGAAACCGAGTGTCTTCATTCAGCTTGCAGAGAGCCGCACTGGGCCTGGGTCATGTGGAGTGGCCTCCCCGGGACAGAGCGGTGTCCCCAGATGGGCTGGCGAGATCTGCACAGCTACATCCCCGCCAAGGCTCCAGGTATAGGCTTGGGCCTGGAATCCACTGCCCTCCTACCCACTGAGGGGTCCAGACGCACAGCAATTTGTGTGGTGGTTGATTGGTGATGTCTGCCCAGGGTGCAGCCGTCCTGGGGGTCTGTGTCTGACTTCCCCGGCTCACGTCGGCTGTTTCAGGTGAGCAAGCACAGGCTGTGACGAGAGTCGAGCCTCCCGAAGAGTCATCGCGGCCACTGTGACCCACCACACCTGCCAAGAGCTGCCTCCCTGAGACCCAGGGGACCCGTGACCTGGCCTGGGCACTGGGGGCGGCACACAAGTTGCCGGAGACCCATTGGGGCGCCTGTGATTTGCAGTGAAGGCAAGAGAGGCTCTTCAGGGATTTCTCTTCCTAAGTTACAGTGACAGGGAGGACACGAGGGGACCGCATGGCTACTGGCCTTGACCCTGGGTGTTCCAGCAGGGAGAAGGGCCCAGTGTCCCCACCTGGCCACCCCCGGATGCTCCTGTTTAAAGATCATTTTTCGGGGAAGCCGGATGGCTCAGTGGGTTAGGTGCTCACTTTGCAGCCCGGGGGACTGAGAATCGAATCCCGGCCCGTGGGGACCCATATGCTGAGCTGGGGAGTGCCCCCAGTTCAGTTCTCACCGGGGTGAGACCCAGGCCCAGTTCCTGCCCTGTGCAGCCCCGCGCCCACCTGTGGAATGAAACTATGTGGAAAAACCGATGATGTGCAACTATGGAGACTGTTCTGGGCCCTCCCCCTTCTCTCTGTCTCTGTATCTCTCTCTCTCTGTCAAGAACAATAAAAATAAATCTTAAAAAAAAAAAAGAGAGATAATTTTTCTATCCGGAGGTCATTGTACATGCAACCCAGTTCTAAGAAACGACAGAGACACCTCCACAAGCCCTTGACTCCGTTTCCTCAATAGCAGCGACTCACAGTGTCCTCGCGATACCCTTGACGGCGCTCCCAGGCCAGCCAGGGCCCACTCTGTCCTTTCCAGTCACCTCATTTCACAGACGAGGGGACCCCCTCCTCCAGCCCCCCCCTGCCCTCGCCAGCACAGCCACCGCACGGCCCCACCACACTGGTCCACGTCCCATGAGGGCGGCCCAAGCCTTCCGGTGCCCACCTGACGGACAAGCAGGCGGCCCCCACACACCCGGCGTAAATCGTGCCCATGCACACACGCAGCCACGCGTAGCAGGCGGCTGCGGGACAGCGAGGCTGCAGCTGGGAAGGCGGCGTGCACGGGGTCTGCGCGGTCCGGCTCGTTCCCGGCCCCGCCATCCGCTGGCCGCATGACCTCGGACAAGCTGTGTCTCACGGAGTCTCCGTGTTCTTCTCCCTAAAATGGGGACGTGACCCCCACGTTCCCTTGCACACTGAAGGCACACACGCCCCACAGATGGATGAGGGTAGCAGCCCTGGGTCTTCCCGGAGTGTCGGGGGGCCAGCTGCGTGCCCAGAGGGGTGTCCCCAAGATCACCCTCTAACGGTCCCTCCTGACAAAGAGGTGCTGGCACAATAGGAGAACAGGGCTTCTCAGCCAGCACCCCCACCCCACACTCAGACCACAAGAGAAGACCCACCAAGGGGGTGCAGCACCATGGCTCTAACCGGCTGGGATCCCCGTATCTCCACCAAAAAACAAAAATTACACCCACTGCGCCCCTGGCCCAGCACACAGCAACTCCTCAGGGACGTAGGGGTGATGAATCGGCAGCTGAGTGCTGCCGGGGGGGTGGGGGGTCCCCACTGCTCTTTAAAAAGAAGCAGAGGACCGTGAGACACGCAATGCATCATTAAGAAGGCAAAGAATGAGCAAGTTCCTCCCAAACTCGAGCCCAGAGTGCACTTTTGAGGCTGAGAAAGGCGTTTTGGGAGCGAAAAATCGATGCCGGTGCCACTCATTTCTCGACACCACGCTGACCGGGTTCACGTCAGCGCTTTCCTTTAATTACTCCAAGACAGACCCAATTACAGCGCAGACCCGCGTGCCAGCCCCAGGACCCCGCACCTCACAGCCCGTCCTGCCTCAGGACGCTCCTGCCCCGCAAGGCAGGGGGGGGCCCCGCACCGCGTGTACACGCCGAGCATGCGGCGATGCTGGTTTGGTCCCTCCCTCTTTTATTTTTAAATAAAAACAGATCGCCGCTTCCTCTCCCAATGCTTCACTTCGGATTTTTTTTCTCCTTAAAGACAGGGTAACGGGATGCAGGGAGAAACCTCCACGACCCTATGACCTCAGAATGTTACGGGCTCTGGGGAGCAGGGAGGTAACAGGCGTTCAGGCCGCAACGGGGAAGGAACAGCCCAGCGCCCCACAAGCGCCCTCCGCCGCCTCGCCTCCAAAGCGGGCCGGGAACCCGCGCCCAACACAATGGCAGCTGCAGTGGAAAGACCACGCTGCCCGTGGGTCTCACTGTTTTGGGGGGAGAAGCCGAAGGATCAGGCCCAGAAACCCAGGGTGCTCTGTGTAGGACTTGCCCTGCCCTGTACCTTGGGCAGGTATTATGCGCCCACCCCCACCCCCAGGAGAGCAGGCGGGCAGGCCGGATTTACGGGGTCTGGCCGATACCAGACACGACGTAGGGCTGCCAGGGGACATTGGATCAGCTGCCTGCCCCCAACCCCCTCCCCCCTCCAGTGCCCCCTCCCATGTCAAACCCAGAGGGCCAGTTAATGACCTCGGGGCAGGGTGGAGGGCGGGAGTTTATGGCTTTGCAATGACAACAGTTTTCAAGAGCAGGTGGGGTAGGGGGTCTGGCTAGGAGGGCAAAGCGCAGCCATGTCTCCACTGTGCAGCCCCCACTGCACAAGGGGGAGTCTGGCGTCAGGGCTCCCACCCCCGGCCTGAACATGCCGTGGGGCTGGAACAACTCAGCCCACCAGCTTTGCGGCTGCCTCTCGGGGGGAGGGGTGGTCTGGAAGACCCCCCCACCCACTGTGCAATGGTCCCTTTCCTGATCCTCAGGGGGACCGGGGTGGGGGTGCAATGGGTGGTTGGGGGCCCGGGAGACCCTCCACCCCTACCACTTGACCCTTCCCACCCTGCCCACACTCACCTAGTCACTGTGGCAACGAGGTTGATTAATGCATCTAGTTGGAACAACTCCAACCTTGGACCCACTCCCCTGGTCCTCAAAAAGCCAGTCTTCTGGGGTTTGATTTGATTAGTCTTTGTGTGCCAACCCAAAATAAAAGATTGCAAAAGTGTCATAAAAAGTGGGGAAGTTGTGGGGAGGGGAGGCGGGGGTCCCGGCTCACCCTTCAGCAGGGAGAAAACCTGCAACGTCACCCTCTCTCTCTTTTTTTTCTTTCGGTGAGGGTCTAAAACTAGCAGTCGTGTTCATGTGTCACCCACACAAAGGCGCTCGTGGGGGCAGGGGGCGCGTGCTGAAGCGCAGTTTGGGGGAGGGGGGCAGCGCAGCCTCTGTCTCCACACCCGGTGCCCCATCCCCCGAGGGAAAAGCTGTTGAGAACATACATCTGCAGGGCGTCTAGACAGTCAGAAAGAGGACAATTAGAGAGGGGAAAAAAAAGGTGCACGTCGCAGTCACCCGGGCCCCCTGACAGCCCCAGCGAACGGCCCCACGCGGAACGCCGTGCGGGCCGGGGCGGTCTGGGCCATACGCCGTTTATGAGCAAGTGTTTTGAAATGGTGCTTTAAACGCGCCGGTAAATGAATTCAGCCCCGTCAGATCCCTCTGCCTCGCGCAGACCAAATATCCCGCTGGCGTGCTGTCTAGACAGATAACAAAGGACTTCTTACAGCGCCCAGAGACGCGCTGACAAAGTAGCCATTTAAAGATGCGGTATTGCTTTCTCCGTCTGAAATGAAAATGCTAAGTTAGGGGTCTCGTTTGGGGTCTGGCCGGGGCTGGGGCTGGGGGGGTGTCAGGGGGCTGGCCAGTCCAGAGGCGCAGGAAACAGCACCTCCGACGGAGCTGCACTCCAACTTGCTCTTAAAATAGGACGGTGTGTGGTCTGCCGGCAGATAATTCTCTCTTGTTGCCCTGAGGCGGCTGCTGAAGTGTTTCTAACACCCACTGGGGACACCCCTGTGTAGCACTGTTCACTTAAAGGGTTACATGAAAACGCACGGGGCAGGGGGTGGGGGGAACGTGCCTATACCTGCCTGGGGGGCGAGGAGTTTGCTGTCACCAACGGAACAGTGTCAGGCGCAGGGAGGGGCCGGGGGCTGCAGCCCTGGGACACGCTCACTGTGACCCCACATACGCCGCTGGGCCGGGTCCCAGGGTGCACGCAGACCCCTCGGCCAGGACACAACTCGGGACAGGCCACAGGGGTGGGGGTCTCAGGTCTCTTCCATGCCCAGAGAGGGGTCATGCTTTCCACCGGCCTTCACAGGCTGCCCTGGCAGGGTGCTGCCACTCCTGTCCATGCTTGCCTGTCCCCTCGGCTCCTGGGACCCGCCGCTCTCAACACTGTACAGTCACAGGTGCCCCGTGGATGCAGCTTGAACTCCAGCTCCACCCCTTCCAGGCTGCTCAGCCCCAGGCAAGGCATCGCTGTGAGCCTCAGTTTCCCCGACTGGGAAATGGGGTCCCGGCCACCCGCCCCAAAGGGCTGGCATGAGGACTGGATGTCCCGGTGGGCCCACCTCTGCACATGCCCCCTCCCCTGAGCCTTGCTGCCCACCCGTGACGTGGGAGGAGGCAGCGAGAGCCCACACGTGCAGAGCTGGTCTCCAGGCTGGACACACGCAAACACCCCGTGAACAGGACACCGATAAAAGCTGTCTACACCGGTCCCCCCCGGAGGCCGGCGTGCCGATGGCACGAGCCCTCAGAGACCTCAGGATGGTGACGCACGCTGTTCAAACCAAGGGGGGCTGAGAGGCTACATGTCAGAGGATCGAACTGTCCAGGGCTCCCTCTTTTTCCTTCTGGGTCTCCATGCTCTCAATCTTAGTAACGGCAGATAAAAGGCTGCTCCTAACCTCAGCTCCTCGCCTGGCCCATGACCCACGGCCCACAGCCCGCGGGCTCCACCCAGACTCATGGAGGTCGCAGTTCTGGAAGTCACAGGCCGGACACGCCACCAGGATGTCGAACCAAGGACACCGGTGCCCCTCGAGGTCCCCGCACAGGGGAGGGTCTGAGGCCCTGAAACCGGGGGTGCGGGCACTCCTGAGGCCAGCCAGGGTAGCAACGCCACCTAACAGCAACCCCAAGGCCACAGGGGCTGCGACGTGCCCAGCTGACCCCGCCAGGACGGGAAAGAACCCAGTTCCTTCCTGAACTTGTGATTTCCGCCTCCACGCACCTGCTGGGGCTCCCGCCCGGCCACCGCAGCCGACATGACCCGTGGACGGCTGCCCGCCTCCTCAGAGCCCAGCTCGGGCCCCGGGAGCTGCCTCCCCCGGCCACCCGGGAAGTCTGCCCAGCAACCACGCAACTCCTCCTGCCAGCTATTTCCCAAACTTCGTCGCGGGCAGTCTGGGCTGCAAGGGGATGGTAACCCTTGGGGGAAACAGGAGGCGGCTGCTGGGCACGACCAGGGTCCCGTGTGGGCAGCAGCAGAAGGGGGGAGGGCCCGGGGTCGTCCCAAACGCCCACACCAGTGCCCAGCCTCTCCACGCCTTTGCTCACACCAGGCTCCTACCCTGCCTGCCGTTCTCGGCCCTGTTCTACTCTCCCCAACTCATCCCAAACCCACAGGGCCTCCCGCACGGCTCCAGGAGGTGCCAGCAGGTCCACCCGGCAGGTTCTGTGTCCGAGGACCGAAGTCAAGTTTCCAGATGGCCTCTGTCCCTGGCCCATCCCGGGTCCCATGTCTGTCTGTCTCCCCCCAGGCCGGGACACCCCAATTCCAAAGCCTGAACCCATCCAGCGGGGAGGGGACCCTTCTGGTGGGAACAGGCCACTCGAGAGGGCAAGTGATGGACCACAAGGCACAGCAACAAGTCCTGGGCGGAGCCGAGCCCCACCTGGCCTGACCCCCATCCTGGGCACGGCCCCCCACCCCCAGGGGTGCCCCCAACAATGACTGCTGCCCGTGCTTGTACTGATGTCACCAGGGAGGGGACACGGGTGTGCTCCTTCCCCATCCCAGGACTAAACCATGTCACAGGTATCAGCATCAAGAGTGAAGGCCCCCGGGCTAGGCAGGGACGGTGTGACTCCTGCTGAAATCCCCACCCTGTCCCTCCCATGAGGGGTCACTGGGACCACTCATGCCCCTATTGCACAGACGAGGCGACCGAGGCTCTGAGCGCTGAAGACCTTGCTGAGCCCGGGCTGGACCGGGGCCCAGAGCACCCCACTGCGGAGTCCGCCTCTCCTAGGCCAGAGCCGGCTCCCAGGCAGTGACCCCAAAGGCCAGAGGACCAGGGGACTTCGGGGTCCATGCCATGGGGACATGGTACGCCCGCCTCTCCTCCCGCCGGGCTTCCTGGGCATGGGCCTGGCTGGCTCAGACTGGCTGGCACAGGTGGTGGGTTTTATTTAGTCGCCGCCAGTGGAGCAGTTCTGGGCCCCCGGCCTGAGCGGGTACGGGGTGATTGGGTTTCGCGGAGCGTTTGTCGGGAGCTCTGTCCGTCCTCACGCAACGGGCCATGTTTGGCTGGGGAGGACTGGTCACTGGCCAGGCAGGCGGAGGTGCCCCTTTGACCCCCCCCCCCACGCCTTTCTGCTCCTGGGGAAGGTTTCTTCCCGCCTGGGCCCAAATCCCACTCCCTGGGGCCGCTCCCCAACCCCTGACCCCCCAAGAACAAAAGGGAGAGTGAGCGTCTAGACCGCCCGGCTGAACGTGAGAAGGGCCATTGTGTGTCCCACGGAGCCTCCCAGCAGGAAAGGTCGGGCCGGGGGTGGCTCTGGCCAGCCCGCCTCTCCCCGCCGGACTTCTCACGTGTTCTGCCGGACACGACGCGTGCCCGTGTCTTTTTCCCGGCTGCCCACTTCCAGATTCCAGAGCACGAGGCCCAGCACAGAGCAGGTGCTCGGTGACCGCGGTGAGGGACTAAGGAGCCCAACGCGGAGGAAAATGGCCCATCGGCGGTTCCTGAAGGAGCCCAGGTGCCCACCCCCACCCCAGCCTTCTAGCGCCCCCATCAGTAGGGGGTGAGGGGCCCTGGGCAGACTGAGGCCCCCGGAGACCACAGCAGCTCCGGGTCCCTGGTCTCCCCGGGGGTGGGGGTAGAGGGCGCTTTCCCCCGAAAGGTACCACTGCTGTGGAAAACTAACAGGCCGAGCCAGCCCCACCGTCTCCTGACCCAGACTGTGTCCCCGACACAAGCACACGGGGGCTCAGACCCAGCTCAGGTGCCTGCGGCCACCGGTCTACCCCCTCCACCCTCACGGTGTGGCCGGCGACACCCCCGCCTCTGCCTCCTCACCTGGGGAGCCCCGGGAGGGACCCAGGGGGCTGGTCCCTGTAGCCCCACTGAGAAACTTCTCCCCAGCAGAGCTCCGCGCTCATGCTCAGGGCTGCCATCCAACGCTGCCCCTGGGCACCACAGGTCCCCTCCGCCCTCACGGGGGGTCCTCCCCAGCCTCCCGGAGCCGCGTCTCCCTCGCTGGGGACCGGGTCGCATTGCTGGAGCATGTGGAAGGCACCCAGCGCGGAGCCGAGCTGGGCTCCTCTCATTCGGTCCTCGCTCTCGTCCAAGGAAGCTCAGGACCCTCATGACCCCCATTTACAGACGAGGACGCAGGCCCAGGGGTGGTGGCGGCCCCAAGGACACCGTCCCAAGGGCTGGGGTCGGGCCCGGGGGCTGGGCTCTCTGACGACTCAAAAGGCTGTAGGCCTCCCGGTCCTGCTCCTTCTGTTCTGACTGGGGGGACCCACGACATCAGGGGGCGCAGGGGTGGACAGCGAGGCTGGTGGGAAACCGGGACGACCAGCGCACAGGATGGAGCCTCCCACACCTCCCGGTTCCTACTCCTTCTCCCAGCACCCCCTCCCCCGCTCTGGCCACGGCTCCTTCAGGGGAGCCCGGGTGTCCACCTGGCCCGCAGCCGCAGGGGACAGGCGCGGCCATGCTTGGCCCCGGGAGGAATTCCTTGAGGGCCGAGGCTGCCAGTTGGACGAGCGGCCTTGGGCACACGGGCCAGCACTGCTGACCCGGTCCCCACGGGCAGCAGCAGGATGCAGCCTGGACACTCTCCCGGGGGCCACCACCGCTCTCAGCGACTGACAGCCGACGGGTAAAGCTGACCAGATCTGTAGGGGGCTGTCACCACCCCGCGGTCAAGCCTGCAGCCCCACACTCATACATCAGGCTGCTGGGGTTCGAGTACCGGCTCTGCCACTCGCTCTCCACGAGACCCTGGCAGGGGCCCTGGAAGCTCAGCGTGCACCTCTGTATGAGGGGACCCACCCTGGTCAGTGCTGTCAGGGGTGCTGGGGCCCCCCATGCCGCAGGGAGCACGCTGGGCGACGGTGTCAGGCCGCACTAGGGCTGCCGGCGTGCCGTTCCCCTAGCTAGGAGCACGCTCCTGGCTAATCCGCGGTGGACCGAGTCCCTACTGTGGGTTGAGGTTTCGGGGCAACCGTCAAACCGAAATCTGACCAGAACCAACCAGGCAGAATCCGGGCCCCGAGAGGCAGCACGGAGCTGAGGGACAGGCCCGGAGCAGCAGGACGGGGGGCCTGAGGCATCCCATCCCAGCCGACCGTGGGCTGCAATAAAAATTCCTAGACAGGTCGTCAGCCAGAAGGCAGGGCCCGGGATGAGCAAAGGGCGGGAGGTGAGGCCGGTGGCTGCAGGGGGCACATCCCTGCCTTCTGTGCTCAGTTCTGGAGGACTAGACCCACGCCTCTGCCACAGGGACATTCCCCAGCAGTGACCCGTGACGGTGCGGGGGACACCGTGGCCGGCAGGTGTGCCATCAGGAGCCCACGCGCCCCAGTGAGGCCCAGGGCCGGGACACACCTTTTGCACACTTGTCTCTCCCCGCCCTGCCCAGAGCCCAGAGGATGCCTTAGGAGGCCGGCTGAGGAATCACAGGTCTGTCCTGCAAAAGATCAAACCAGGTCAGGCACTGGGGCCATTACACGAAGGAGATGGCTTTTCTTTTTTTCCGTTACAGACAAATCGGGACGTAGAGATCTTAGCTAAACACACACACAGAGGCCAGACGACACACGGCTGTGACCGCACAGGTCACGGACGCCCAGCCTCAGTGCACGCCCCAGCACGCCGCGTGGGGGGCTGTGAGCATCCACGGAGACACGGGGCTCAGGACCCACCTGCCTGAGCATGACGCGGGACCACACCACCGGCCGTGAGGTGCTCCGCGCTGTGTGTCTGAGGGCACGTGGGAGCGTCTGCTCCATGCGGAACTCCCTCCCACGGCCTTTCCCCTTGGGTTCCCGAGGGCATCGTGGCCCTGTGGTCTGGGTCTCATTAGAATCGAGTTGACCCTGACCTTCAAATGGCTGGGTGACTTTAGGAACAGTGGACTGCTCCAGTTCTGCAGGGGGCTGGGGACAGAGACTGCTCATTAAAGGCCCCGAGGAGGCATCTCCCACACGTGGCCCAAGACCAGCCTCCCAATGTCGGCCAGTGCCACACACACACACCCTCGAAAGGGATTCAGATTCCTCAGTGTGGGAAGCCGGGATGGCTCAGTGGGTTAAGTGCTCACTTTGCAGCCCCAGGGCCTGAGGATCAAATCCCGGCCCCGGCCCGTGTGGACCCATATGCTGAACTGGGGAGTGTTTCCCATGCGAGGGGCCCCCAGTTCGGTTCTCACCGGGGCGAGCTTCCCATGCAGGAGGCCCTCGGCCCCGTTCCTGCCCTGTGTGGAATGAAACTATATCGAAAACTGATGACGGACAGCTACGGAGACCGCTCTGGGCCCTCCCCCGTCTCTCTTTCATCTCTGTCTCTCTGTCAAAAACAATAAAAATAAACCTTTAAGATTCCTCGGTGTTTTCAGTTTAAGTTTTAGAGTAAGATTCAATGAACTCACTTTTACCACGGAGCCCTATCTTAGTAACAACCAGGGAAGTCACTGATGTTGATTGTGCCATTTCTCCTAACATGCCCTTAACATACATCAACCTACATACATTAACTATGAAACCTGAAGTGCCCAAGCCGTCTAGAATTTTCTCACGGGCTACCGGCTTGCTTTGGGTCTGTCTCCAAACCTACATGGTAGGGTAGTTAGGACACAGGTGGCGGCTCCCGTGGGTTCCAGACCCAGCACAGCCAATTCCCACACGTGTCTCCAACGGCCAGGGGCTGCCAGCCTCCGGGCCTCAGTTTGTCCACCTGGAAAGTGGGTCTGGTACCATAGCTCCCGCAGGGGCTGCACGGAACACGGTGCCCGGTACCCAGCAGGCCTTCCGTAAACAAGAGCGGTGGCCTGTGCTTGTTACACGCAGCCCGAAGACATCAGGACACCTGCTAACAGCCCCATTTCACAGATGAAGAAGTGAGGACTGGGGGTGGGGCAGGGGCACCAAGCTGGCAAGGGATGGGGCCACGATTCTGGACCCCCCCCCCGACGTTCAGGCCACCCTGTGGTTCTCGTTTTCTTTAGCGTCAGGGGACGCGACCACCGCCTGCCAGCTCCACGCTGTCCCACCAGGCACGCCCCAACCCCCAGGACCCACAGCTCCATCCTGAGGTTCAGGCCGCCGTCCATCCGTCAGCCGGCAGGAACCGCCCCTGAGTAACCGCCGCCCCCAGACATGATTCATACCTGTCTGGAGTCACCCACATCCTCATTCCCTGCAGAGGAATGTAGGCCAGGTGAGGCGGGCGGGCAGGGACGGCAGGTGGGCCGTGCCAGGCGGGGGCGAGGTGGAGCCTGCTGAGTTTCCAAGGGGCTCTGTCACCACTCTGAGACCCCCCCCACACACTTCTCCCGGCTGGGGCTGGACGGAGGCCCGGGTCTCGAGGAATCACCGCCACACGCAGGGCTGCACGGGCGTCCTCGTGAGGATGACGTTACAGGTGGTGGCGTGGCCAGATCTGGGGGCTCTGGGCTCCTCCCCCATCTCCAGACCTTGGTCTAGCTAAGTGCAAGTACGGGCCTGAGGCCCCCCCGGGGGGCCTTAACTCCGCCACACCTGGCATCACCCGGGAGTTTAGAGACACCCCATCCCCAGGAACTGGCTTGAGTGTCAGGATTCTGAGCCCCTGGGTGACTGTCACGTTCAGCCAGGAAAGAAGGGGCTGGAGAGGACCCTCCAAGCCTAATGGTCTCTGCGCTCACCCCGCACTCCCTCGGGGAGCCCAGCCCTGCACAGCCCCCACGCGTCACGGTGACCCCTTTTCTCCCTTCCGCTGCAGCCTGACACTGGACAGATTCCTGCTTCTGTGGCCGTAAGCCCTGGGACGTGACCAGACGACCCTGCCAAGAGGGGGAGTGTGTGGAAGAGGGGACTGAATAGGACTCAGGCCCGGCGGGAAGAGCCCAGGAGCAGAGAGGCCTAAGTCAGGCCGCACACGTCTCACGCGTGGATGGTGGTGGGTCCGGGGGCCCAGTGGGCGGTGGCAGAGCCCAGGCTTGGAGTCCCCGTGGCCCCCATGGCTGGCGCTCTCTGCAGCCGGCTAGCACAGGCCGCGGGCTTGCACATGGCTCAGGGAGCACCTGGGATGGTCCAAAGAAATAGGGGGCCTTTGAAAAGCCACAATGTCACCGGCCAACACCAAGGAAACCACCAAGTAAACAAAGGTGCTGGGCACTGGGTTGTCCTTCCTGGAACCCGAAGGCCTCCCACCTCTCCCTTTTCTCGTCTTTCCTCTCGTACCCCAGCCCCACTGAACCTGAGTCTACTCTGGGGCTGGGGTCCAGGGCCCCCTCTCGCTCACTAGAGGGTCAGGGAATGACCCACCGTGCTCAGGGCAGGGCTCAGGGCATCCGGGGAAAGAGGGCACAAGGGACAATGGAAGTTCTTGCGACATCTGTATTAGGGACCCTCAGTTTTACACCAAGTACCGTTGGGAGGCTGAGGAGTCACACGGTGGGGTCTTATTCTGTTGGCAGGGACCCAGGCCTGTCAGCGGTGTCACTCCAAGGTAGACGACGTCACAGAGTAGAAGGAACTGTGCCTGACTTGCAAGGCAGCCAGAGGGCCTGCCCGCCACACGGCAGGAGGAGGGGAGGGCTGGGGGCTGCAAGCAGGCGAGGTCCCTCCCTTTCCGGGTTGTGCAGCTCCCAGAGGCCCTTCCTCTGCACCGACAACGTCCGGGTTTCCTCTTGCGGGCCAACCTCACAGAGATTCCATGGCTCGAGCCCACCCTGAACCCCGGCTGGGATCGGACAGGGGAGCCCCACCTCGGAGGGACTCGGGAGCCCAGCAAGCGTGGAGGCTGCGCTCGATGAGCAATGTCCTCAGGGGCAGGAAGGGGCATGCTGGGTCCCTGACTCCCACCTTCAAAGTCACAGGGCAGCTCACTTAAGTCCTGGCTGGACGCACCTTTGACTCACGGGTCCCAGGAGCGGAGGACGCGCAGATATGGGAGGAGACCCACATCAGGGGATCCCAGGGCAGGACACAGTGGAGCAGGTTCTGCAGATGGAGAGTCAGCTGGAGGGGACGGCAGGGGAGATGAGCGACCACAGGAAGAAACCGTCCTCAGCCAAACGCGAGCCGCTTTCGGGGGAGGCACTTGCAGGTGGGGCATGGGTTTATCTGGACAACTGGGAACGGGGCTCCTAATTACACCTCTGGGCCACACAGCAAACGACACTCATTACCGTCTGGATGAGAGGACAGCGGCTATGTAGAGCCAAAAGTAACTGATAAAATTAAGTAACGTCAGCAGCCGCACGTGCAAGTTCAGAATAATGCAAAGACTGCAGCCTACGCCGAATAACTGTCCATGTTAGAGAAGTGGGGGTGGGGAGGGAGCAGCCAGCCCCAGGCCCCTACGTCTAGATGCTTAAACTCTTCCACGTGGACCCAGCTGGCAGGCTTGTGAGAAAGGCGACATTCTCTGCATCTGACGTGACACTCTGCTCCAGATTGGATGGGGGCGTCCCTACAGGCCAGCCCGATCAGAGACCGGGGTCCCGAAACACGGCGACACACAGCAGAGAGAAGGGTGTGCTTCGCTGCGGTCTGTGGTCATGACCAACAGCAGCTACGGGGGTGCTGTGGGAAGGGCTGGTTGGTGTGACTTAATCGGCTATCTTCACCCGTGTCATTGGCACCCCGTCCACCCACCTCTTTCTCCCATACCGTAAGCAGATTAGCAAAGAACAGTTTCCTCGAATGGGCATGACCCCATCGGCGGCGGCGACACTCAGCCCCGGATGAATCACGCCTGGCTCAGGGCGGCGGCATCCTGAAATGACTGAACGATAACGGGGTGGCACAGACACCAATAAATGAATCATGCCTTCCGCACGCCCAAACCTTTGGCTTTTACAGACACCAATTACAAAGAAGAGAGAAAAGAACAAAGACATTACTCAGGGTGTTTGTGCAAAGTTGATTCCTAGATTTACAGAATTATTACCGGCTAAACGATCCAGGCAGTGTGAGCTGTGACCAGCCACACAGCACATCCGCCTGAGGATCTGGGAACTTGCAAAGTGGGGCAGGGGCTGCCACCAAATTCCTCGGGGGCTGAATGGACCCTCTCTCCCCCCTCCACTTTCTCCTTTCTTCCGGAGGGTTATTCAAGACCTTGCTTGGATTACATCTTTACCACGTGGGCAATGTAAAGGGAGTGAGCACACAGAGATACAGTTTTAGTGCAAGTCTTGGTATTAACTAGTATTTTTCATTCCTTGGGAGGAGCCGCCCTAATAGGGCAGAGATTCGCCCTTCTGTGAAGAGGCTGTTGAAACATCACCCACGAGAGTCAAACTCTCACGCCACTTCTCAGCTGACATCAACTGGAGGCATACCACCCGATCAAAGCAATTGTGTGACACCTGCTATAAAACTCAGCCTCATGAAGAAACACCGTTTGTTGTGGCCACATGCAAATTCGGAGCCTTCCTCCACGCCAGTGTGGCCTGTGGGGTGAATCACCCCACAGGGCTGGGGCTGAACGCTGCTGGCAGACATCTGATGAAACTTATCGGGCGGCTCTGCCAAAGTCTGAAAGTGTCTGCAGCTGAGCACAGCAACACAGAAGAGAAGAAAGCTGAGCTTCCACCACCTGGCGTGCCACTCACTTCCGGGACAACCATGGGCAAAGCAAGGCAGGGGGTGGGCAAAGCAAGGGTCTTGGGGAACCTACTTTAGAGGAGCAGGGGGTGACCAGGTAGCCAAGGCCAAGGGACTGAAAACAAATCTCTGTTTGGAAAGGGGAGTTGGCTTGACCCAAACTCTGCTAAAAAACTGACTCAGCACCCTATGTCTCTGACTTCTGGGGACAGTTCCTGGGAACCCTGGTCTCACCTGCCTCAGGGAGCCCAGGACAAAGCCAGGGGACCACACCTGCGGGGACTCCGGTGCAGGGACCTCAGAGAAGCCTCCAGCCGTGGGGAGTGGAATGCACACATTTAAAAACAGCCTGCACATCGTAGGCACAACACACATCGCACAGCATATACACTGAGGCAGGTGGTTTTCTACATCAAAGCACACCTCTTCTTCATCACGGCCACCCCCACCCATGCATGGCTGGATCTGTCACCTCCAACCCCACTTCCCACGCCAGGGATGGTCACATCAGCCCCTGGTGACCATAAGGACCAACCGAGACTCCCACCTGAAGCCCACGGGACTGGCACGCCAGGAATCGGTGACCCCCTCCCCCCATCAGAGAAGAGGAAGGGTGACAGACCCCATCCCGTGCCAGCAGTTTGCAGAACTGCAAGCTCCCCACAGCCACGGGGGAAACCGAGGAACACCATCAGTGTGCGCTTTCACCAGCCGCGTCGCTGTTTATTGAACGTCTACTTTGTGCCGAGATCATACAAAAGTCCCACCAATCTTAACATCACCCCCAAAGCCCCTATTAGGGACAAAAGATGCGGGACAATTTCTCCATGAAGCCACATGACTGTTCTGAGGTTTAGGCCGCCGGGCCCGGGGGGACCCTGAGCTACAGCCGGGGGGGGGGGTGCTGCTGGAAGGCTGGCCCCGGGGGGGGGGAAAGGGGGG
>PVKE010000618.1:0-38242 GCA_004027555.1 Craseonycteris thonglongyai | reverse complement strand
TCTACATTTCCCAGGGCTCCTGACGTCCTCACACGTGTACGGGCACGGATTCCAAGCCAAGGACCCCAGCCCTCCCCCTCCCCTCCCAGTGACACCACAGGGAGAAACGCAGGAGAAGCTGGAACCCTAGGGAGAGCCGAGGGCCCCCCACACCTCGGAAGGTGAGTCCTGGTAGCTGCCTCACTCCTTCCAACACGTGGCCTCTCACCGTCACGTCGGAGACAACGCCAGCTCCACCCGTGGGTGCCCACGGGCAGAACAGAACCAAACAGCGCTCCAAGCCCGGGGCCAGGGACACACGCTCCGCCAGTGCGAAAGCGCCGGCAGAGACACGTGGACCTGTCCCGGGACCGCTGCTGGGCAGGACGGGCCACCGCCCCGCGTTCCTGCCGGTCCAGCCCGGTCCCGGTCCCGGTCCCGAGTGCAGCCCTGCGGTCGCCGGAGGCCGAGGAGCAGCTTCGTGCCCGGAACAGCGGAACCGTCCGTGGAGCGCTCGGAACCACGCTGCGCGCCTGCGGGGCTGGGGCGTCGCCCTGTCAGCCCGTGAAGTTTGAGTCTGCCTGCACTCTCTCCCGTCTGGAACCTTCTACGCGCCTGTCCACGGCCTTCCCTACACGTACGAGGTGGGGGTGGATACGACGAACAAAACAGACACTGTCCCCAGCTCCTGGTGGCTAGAGATCTGACATAACCAGTGACACAACACTCCATACTGAGGGACAGGTCTGACAGGAAGAGCCTCGTGCGGTGACCAGTCTGGGAGCCGGGGGGACCCCCCTAAAAGAAGCTTTGAGGGTGCCTCCATTTCATTGCCTCTCAGTTCCCTTCCTGAAGTGACCTCGTGTTTTCTCGTGTGTCCTCACTAGAATGGCAGCTCTCAGGGGACAGGGTTCTGTCCCCTGAGGTTCCAGCACCGAAAACTGCTACCTACCTGGTGGGACGGACCCGACTGTGGGCGCTGAGATCCATTCACGCCCTTCCCCTGAGAAGGAGGGGGTCCAACATGGGCTTGCCACCATCTCCGGGCCAATTCGAAACCACCCCTGAGATGTCAAGTCTTGCAAGGAAAACACTGTAGCTCAGGGAGTCAGAGTGGCATCGTGGGGAAGAAATCACGGGTGTGGGAAGCGCAGGTGTGAATCCCAACAGCCTCAGCTCCTGGCTGTGTGACGTGAAACAAGTGTCTCGCCCTCTCTGTTCCCATTTCTGTCTCTGCACATCAGAAACAGTTGATTTGGAGACGGACGAACATGCATCCCTAGTACCTGGCACACAATAAGCTCTCTGCATCCAACCAGGAAAGGGAGTGGAAGCAGAACTCCATCAGTCACCCTGGAAACGGGAGACCGGAGCCGCTGTGTGGCTCTCGGGAAGACGGGGGAGGCCCCACACCATTCCAGGCCCACCCCAGGTGCGAAGCCCCAGCTCCGGTCGGCAAGCCATTCTGGGACTTTCCCCAGCTTGGTGACAGACAGCTGACCGAGCCCTGACAAGACCTCAAGGTATCACCTGAAGGGAAAGGGAGGCTGAGGATGCTCCTCCGTGTCACAACTTCACGAAGGGGAATGGGGACGGGCAGAAGCGTGGACAAGGGCCCGGAGGTTTACCTGCTCACAGCACCTGGCACATGAGCTATGGCTGCCACTTTACAGGCAGGCCAAGTGGCAACAAAAGGTGGCAGAGCCTGAGAGTTTGGGAGCCGAGCCCCGACTTGCGGCCACGGGTCCCACCCTTAACCCACGGCAGCAAACGGCCGGACCACGCTGGGTCTGCAGGCAGGTTCTGTGAGGCCCTCATGGAGAGAGAGAGGGAAAAAAGGAATTGCCAGTCCTCAAAATCCCAGAGTTTTGCATCAAATCTAGCTGCTGAGGTCCCTGAAACTGAGAAATCTGGCCACATGGGGCCCACATGGCAATGGTGAGCCCAGCGGCCCCACTGGGCAGACCCAGTTCTCGACAGCCCCCACCCCCAGCAGGGAAAACGGGGATCGCCACCCTGAAACCCGGGGAGCAGCACGGTGCCGCCCTCACTGTTCCACAGGCCCCCACATGGGCCCCCAGCCTCGCACGTGCGCCCACATCCACGCACACGTACGCGCACGCGTGCGTGCACACGACACCTTTTGAAGAGCACGAACTGGGCCCTTGGCTTTGATCTCCCGACTTCAGCAGGCACGCCCTGCAGGAGCCCAAGGCCGGCAGGAGGGCAGCCTCCGACATTGTGTGTGCGAGTCCCTGCTGCTGGGACAGAGGACCCCAGACCCAGAGCTGCCTGCAACCGCCTCAGGGTCACGAAGCCACCGGAGCCCTCGGGCTTAGGCTCTACCACTGGGACCCTCCTCTCGAACCCTCCCTTCTGTTGTAACAATTGACCAAACCATAAACATTTAAAAACGCTGGGCCTGGGCCGAGGCCAGAGAGGAGGTGGGGGTAGACGCCTGGGGGCATCTGAGCAGCAGCGCTGGGCTATTGGGGGGCACACGCATCCTGCTGCCCTGAAGAAAAGCAGCCACCACCCCACGGCCACCATCCGGCCACCACCCAGCCACCAGACTCCTCTCCTGGGCAGCGTCTCACACCCCTCCATTCCCCATCTTTCTCTCAAAGGGAGAGCGCATGTCTGCACAACTTCTGGGGGAGGAGGTAGGCGTGTGCGCACCTTCTTCCCTTTTCCTTACACGCCCAGGAGAAGCGGCAACCATTCCCCACCCGAGGGAAGCTGGCACGAAAGGCAGAGGTAGCAGCTGCATGGACGCGTATGTGTGCATGCACACGTGTGTGACACACACGTATGCCTGGCTACGTGCACATAAACGTGTATGAGCATGTGTGCTCACATGCGGGAGCCGCTAGTGATTCTGTGTCTTCACCAACACGGAGCTCATCCTTGACCCTGGGCCACACGCTCCATGGTGTAGCTTAACCCAGACGGACAGGGAAGCTGCGGCCGCCCCCACCCCAGTCAGAAGTCCTCCCCTTGTCACAGCCTGGAACCCAGTCGGGAAGCACAGGGGCAGAGGCCCCGGGAGGAAACAGCTGGCCCGTGACACCCACAGTTTAACCCAAATCCTGAAACATCAATGTTCACTGGCACCTGCCCGAGTCTCTCTCCCTTAAATTCACGATGAAACCTGGGAACCCCATCATAGGGGCGCCCCAATCTTTCCTGCACCCGACAAGAGCTCAATAAAGGGCAAGTGAGTGGGCAGGAGGCGCCAAGTTGGAGAGTGACCATGGGCCATTATAGGGACCGATTCCTGGAGGGGACTCAGATCAGCCTGCCAGCACCCCCGCCCCTCCCCCTGTCTGGAGAAAGCAGTCACTGATGAAAGCCGTGGTTCTTGGCCATGCAACGTGCCCCTCGGGGGACCTGGGCGATGTCTGCAGATACTTCTGGAGGTTCCAACTTGGTGAGGGGAACAGAATGCTCCTCCTACTGGCATGCAGTGGGTAGAGGCCAGGAATGCTGCTAAACACTCAAAGCACAGGGCCACCTCCCCCTGCCCCCAACGAGGAATCACCTGACCCAGAAAGTCCTAGTGCCGAGCTCGAGAGCCCCTGGGTTCAAGGGCTAAATGCGAACAGCACGGGCCAGGCAGACAACCCGTCAGCAAACTGGCTGTCCCGTGAGTTTCCGAATGCTGTTTTTGGACTATTTGTTTGGAACTGGCTGGAGAAGAGGAATCGGGGGCCCAAGGACCCCAGGGGTGTTAGAAACCCAGACTGCCACCGCAGGTACTGCCCACCCGGTGCGGGGTGCCTCCCAGCGCCCTCAAGAAACGCTGCACATGCCGACAGCTGTGTGGTGGCATAGTTCGCTCTGTCCAGAGAGCAGACAGCATCGCCCTGCTCCCCAGAAGCTGAAGGAAAAAGACGGGGGGCCGTTTCTAAGCGACCCGGCACACCCGAAACGAGGTCAACAAGAATGCCAGGAAAAATGTGGGCCAGGAGGACTCCATTCCTCAACGGTAGTGGCCGGACACTCCCCGTGGTCATCTCCAGTGGGCTGTCCCTTGAGTCGGCTCTTTTTTTAATCCTGAGACCCCTGGCTTTTTAAAGAATGGCATCTTTTTCTGTGGGGTGTGTTTTGGAAACAATGAATTCCCATCAGACATCCTCCCTCCCTCCCCTCAGAAGAGACGGCGGTTCCTGGAGGGTCCTGTTCATGCCAACCCCATACCACGTGTCTGGCTTCCTCCCACTTCCCACCCTCCTGGGTGCAAAAGGGGTGGCCACCACGGATTTCCTCCAGCCCTCCAAGTTCACGGTGGACATACTCCACGGCCCCAGTTCCAAACTCAAGAGTGTGTGTGCACGTTCCGTGAGAAATAACCCTGGGTTTGCATCTAGCGCGGGTTGGGGACCCGGACCAAAACGTTCCATGGTCACCGTCCCCCGTCTATAAAGTGACGGCATGACCCCCGCGCTGAACAAGGCTCCTCACAATCTGAAACGTGGCGCACGCACACTGAGGACCCACAGCTCTACTGGCGGGGGCACCACGTCTGGCACGAAGCCTCCAGCAGAGTGTGGAGGGGAGAGGGCCCCTCCGGAAAGACGGCTGCACTGCAGATTTCAGCCTCTGTGGTCTCGTTTGGCAGATGCGGAAGCTGAGACCCTGGTCTCCTCCCCCGTAGAGGAAAAGCCACCTGGACACTGCCCTGCAGCCCAACTTCAAGTGCACCCGCAATGCTCCCGGCCCATGGGTGCCATCCCTTTCCTCTCTTCAACTCCCCTTTCCCTCCTTCCTTCTCTCTTGCCGTGTAGACAAGCTCCAGGCCTCCGCAGACCCTGGACGGAAATCTGATCAGCACTTGCAACAAACTGTTACATTATACTTGCGTTTAAAGCCGCTTCTTCCTGCCCTGGGCTTGCGGCCAGTAAGTAGGGGGCCTGTGTAAAAATACTCCGTGACTAATGGGCCACCCCGGGGCCAGCTGGACAGACCCGGGTTCCAGGCAATACCCTGGAGGGTCCCACTCAGCGCCGCCTGTGGGAAGCACACAGGTCTCACGCAATGGGGTTTCGCCTCGATGCCAGCCAAAATATCAGGGCTGATAGCCCAAGAGGGGACAAACTTAGAACAATTTTTTTTTTAAGGACTGAACCGAAAGGAAGGCCGAGAGCAGAAGGTCCCAGCTCTCATAATGACAAACTCGACGCTCCGCAGACCCCTAAGAAGCTTTACAGGAGGGGATAGAAACAAGGTACAGAGGGGACTTAAGCAGCAACCCACTTGGCACAGGCGAGACTCCCTCCTAACATTGCGAACATATTTTAATAATGTGCTGGTGTATTTCATTAGCCTCCTGAGTTCACAAAGGGCCTTTGGGAAGCAATCTGGTGGAAGGCAACTCAATTCCGCAAAGGCGGGCGCCGCTCTGGGCTGGTGCAGGGCACCGGGGTGGGGGGCACTGGAGGGGGCGGCCGAGGCTTTCGATTCCAGACGGGAGGAAGTGGCACGAGGTGAATGGGAGAACCCACCACCCAAGCCGGCCAGCCTGCCCCAGCAGGGCCGGTCATGGGTTATTTTTACCCCCTCACTCAGGGGCGGCAAACTGTGGCCGCCGCCGGCGGAAACTGGCTTATGAGTCACCTAGTGACTGCTTTGGCTCCGTGGCAGCTGCCTCTTGGCTCCTGGTCCCAGCTGGAAGGCTGGGCCTCGCAGGGAAGGGCCCGTGCCCCCGGGGGTGCGGAGCGGTGAGGAGGGCAACACTGAAGCTCAGAGAGGCAAGAGGTCCCCGAAAGGGCGCTAGGGGAGGAGGTACAGGCTAGGAAGCAGACCCTAAGGGGTGGCCCGTGAATTCCCCACCCCACCCCACGTCCACCTGGGTGGGCTCTGCATGAAGGAAGTAGAGGCTTATTTGTCTCAAGTTCGCAAGGTACAGAAGGAAGGAGTCAGCCTGAACTCCAAACAGCCCTCTCCCGCCTCCGTCTGCCTCCTCCCTTCAGGACAAGGCAGTCCCAAACACAGACAGCCCCAAACTTTGACTCATTTGTAACCACCATCCCAGTCAGACTGAGCCAAGCTGTCCAGACAGAGGATATTTATAGGTGTGTCGGGGACACAGACACTCGCACAATGACACACAGACTCAGGATCCACGCCGGGCCAGACCCACCAGCGCTGAGCCCTGGGTTCAGACACCGGGACACAACCCCCCCCCCAGACCCCCAGAGAGATGGCTGCACACACTCCAGAGAGGCACCCAGACACAAACCGAAACAGTCCTGGGGCAGAGCCAGACACACACACACGCACCGAGACCCAGACGGACACACAGACACCCCACAAACGCACGGACACCCACTCAGGGCCACGCGCACTCCAGACGCAGCCAGGGCCCCAGACACCTCGCAGGCCAGACGGTCTCACACTCCCGCCACCCCCACCAGCCAAAGTTGATAGCGCGCCGGCCTAATTGCTCCATCGCCACTGCCCCTCAGGGAAATAAAATGGAAACTTCACGCCTCCTCCCGCCCCAACCCTCTCGCGCTACGCGCCCCGCCGCCCTTCGCTCGCCACCCGGCCCCGGGTCCGAGCCCCTGCGGGCGGGGCACAGCAGCAGGGGCCGTGCCAGGCTCGCAGCGCCGCGGGACAAAGCCGGGCCGCCCGCCAGCTGCCGCGAGCCGGGAGGGCGCGCCCGGGGCGCGGCGGGCACAGCCAGGGCGCAGGGCGCACAGCCCAAGGGGGCGCGCACGGCCCGGCTCCCCGCCCGCAGCGGCGCCGGGAGTCGGGTCGGGGCCCGACGGGGCCTCCGGGGAGGGGGACGCGGGGTCACTCACTGATCTCCATGCTCTGGAACAAAGAGCGTTTGCAGTTGCACGTGCAGGAGACATTGGGCTGCCCGGCGGCGGCGGCGGTGCTGTTGACCCCCATCAAGCGGTGCATGGACGGCGTGGCGGCGCGGCGCGGGGCGCGGGGGGCACGGGGGCGGCCGGTGGGGGCTCCGGCCGGTGCCCGGTGCTCGGGCCCCGCATGCAGGAGGCTCGCGGCCGGGAAGGCGCGCCCCGGGGCGCCGGGCTCGGGATGCCGCCAAGTTTCCGGGGCGCCGCGGGACTCAGTGCGCGGAGCCGCGCTCCCCTGCGCGCCCCGCCAGCCCCTCCGCGGCTCCGGGGGCGTCGGCAGTGCCGGTGGATGGCGTCCGGGAAATGGGCCGGCGGCCGGGGCGCGCGCGGCCGCGGGGGGTGAGCCTCTGCCGCTGGCTTCCCCCAGCCCAGCGCCTCCTGCTCATTCAAGTCCAAGGAGATCGGGTTTCGCTCCGAGACCGCGGTCGGAGGCTGGCAGACGGTCTGACGTCAGCGCTAGACGGGGCTGCCGGTTCCCACCGCGCGGGGGCCGGAGAGGGGGCGCGCGCTGCGCCAATCCCCGCCGAGGTTCCCCCGCACCCCCTCCCCGGGCCGCGGGGCGGGGTGACGGGGAAGGGGGCGGGCCCTTAAAGGGCCAGAGAGAGGCGGCCAGCGTAGACCGGGGACCCGCGCAGCCCAGGTGCGCTGCGTACCCTTCCCAACGGGGTCCATTTGGGTCCCTCTGCCCTGCACACCCCCGGTCCGGGGGAGCGGGACTCAGCTCCAGCCGTACCCACTGGGGCGCGTACTGAGCCCCCCCTACTTAGTCCTTGACCCACACTTTTGGGGGAAGCCTGCGCCCCCCCCCCCCCAGGAGCACGAGGTCCCTGGAGCTCAGGGCAGAGGAGGTTAAAGAAGGGGTGCAGGGGTCTTCCAGATCACCCATTACCTGACTTCGCAGGAAACTCCCCTCTTGGAAGTCTGCGGCCCCACGAGACCCCTTTGCGCCCCCCGGCGCACTTTAACGCGACCCTTAGGGGGTCGCCTGGGAAAGACTGGGGATGTGTAGACACGCCCCAGGCAGCTCCGAGAAACGCCCGGGAGACCTTGTCATGTAAATACGAGTCCGGGACTTGTGTAAAGTCCCAGCCGGCAGGGCCCCGGGGGGATCCACACCCATTGTCTGCTGCCCGAGGGGCCGCTGGCTGCGGGGGGCGCGGCTTCCAAGTACAAAAGAGCCGGGCGAAAGTGCGGAGGCGCACTTTTATGTCATTAAGTTTTAATTACCCAAGTGCTACAAGAACATATTCTCCTGGTTTGAAAAGATACGGACATATTCAGCCAGACGCCCTCTCCCTGCTACACCACCTCTTGAGCAATTTGGGGCGGCCCCTCCCAGCACTTCCCCTAAAGCTCTATTTATTTTATTATATGTGCGCTTCGGGAGGGACTATGGTGTGCTGGGAACCCACCTGTAATCACCTCAGCCTGACACCTACTCGGCCAGGCAGCAATATTATTAGCCCCATTTTACAGACCCGGAAACTGGCGTGGGCTTCGTTTGCTTAATTTTACGGTCACACAGTGGTGGAATCTGAGCTCAACCCAGCTCCTGGGGCATCTGCTCCCCCACATGTTTCTAGTTCTTTAAATAACCGCAAGTCCCTGCAATACCTGGAGTTTTAGTAATGAGCAGAGTCTCTTTTCCTATTCAGAGGGGGAAAAACGGACCTGAAACTTCTTATTTCCCTTTAATAGACTGGAACCAGACCAGCGTCTCGCAGAACTCGGAGAAAGCCAGCCCAGAAAGCAGCGGAGTCCTGTCCTCACCAAGGGGTCAACGATGCCTCTTGCTCTCTCAGGTGGGCAGGCAGGAAACTTTGTCTAGAGGGTTCAAGTTCAGTGGTGACTGACTGGCAGGAGCTCTGTGGGGACCCCACAGTGCCCAGTACAGAGGGGGTTCCAAGGCTCTCACCATCATTGGTTTGAGAAGAGAAGCTGACGCTTAGAGCCGTAGGTGGGGCCCGCACGGGGCCCAAGCCCGCGGCCCGGATGGGGAGGGCACCCAGGGCCTACCTGGGGGGGCACCCCCGTGTGGGCTGGACAGTCTCAGCCCCCACCCTGAGGAAGGGCCAGTTTCACCAGCCGGTGGGTTGGCGTGGTCTTGCTGCAACGTGGCCTCCGTGGCTCAGTGGAGAAACTGGGTGGTGCGGGTCCTGAGTGTTCCTTGGGGGGGTTCCAAAAACATAGGCTGGGACTGGCACAACTGCGGGTTTCCTTCATTTTCTAGGCCAAGGGAGATCGCCCTCCTTGCCCCTCCTTTCAGCCATTTCTTTTCTTTTTAAAGATGTATTTTATTGTTTGAGAGAGAGAGAGAGAGAGACAGAGATTAGGGGGAGGGCCCAGAGCGGTCTCCATAGTCGTATATCATTAGCTGTGACGTGGCTTCATTCCACCCAGGTGGGTGTGGGGGCTCACAGGGCAGGGACCGCACTGGGGGCCTTCCGCGTGGGAGGCGCGCCCCAGCATATGGGTTTGCCCAGGCCGGGTCCAGGATTCGACCCCTGGACTTTGCGGTTGCAGGGCAAGCGCTCTTGAGCTATCCCGGCACCCCCCGTTTCAGCCATTTCTTCATTCATTCAAGCGACAAAGTTTCACTGAGCTGCACCTCTGAGTGAGTGCTGGGAATTCAGCCATGCCAGGGCCAACCCCTGCCCTCCTTGAAGTCTACTGCAGACATCTGGCCTGTCTGGCAGCAGAAACCACACACACACACACACACACGTTGATTGTCTTGGAAATGAGGCAGCATTTCCCATGTTCAACCACCAGCAGGCAAAAATAACCAGTTCATTCAGTGGGTTAAAAAACAAAAGCAAACCTACCCACGTTGACCTCGGGTGATCTGTCCGGAAGAGCACTGGGCACATTGATTGAGCGTCTACCATGTGGTCCCAATGTTCTGATGGTGGCACCGGCACTGAGGTTATTGGTCTCTCCCCTGGTTCCAGAGCTGGTTCTGCCTGAGGCCTTATTCGGGGCGTTAGGTGTGGTGGTTGCCCCTGTATCTCCAAAGATGGGTGCCAGGCACCCTCCACGTAGTGCTGAGGCTTCAGCCATGAGGGCCACAGAGCCATTGTCAGGCAGGTGCCAATGGGCCAGGAGAGCAGGCTCTCTGCTGGGGGTGTTGGGGGCTGGAGCACTTCTGCTGGGCCAGCCTGTGACCTGGCTTCAGGTCAGGGAAAGACGTTCAGTCAGTAAATAGTATGCTCCCCATTCAGGTCCAGGCTCTGTGCTGGGCCCGGGGCACCCCGTTCTCTTGTGACATTGTGGGGGAGGGGCCGGCAGGAGAGACTAGAGGCCCACCTGCAAACCCGTAGCTGCCCTAGGTCACTTCATATACGATAATGATGAGCTAGAGGCCTGGTTACTAATCAGGGAAGCCCACCCTGAGGAGGTGGCATTTTGTTCATTCTCATGTTTACTAAGCTTCTACCTAAAGCCGGGTACAAACCCCTACCGCCCGGGGCTCGTATTCCTGTGGCTGAGACAGCCAAGCAGCATGTAAACATGGAAGTTCCCGGGACGGCTTCAGAGAGGGACAGGAGCTGGAAAGAATGCAAAGGGACCTGGCCTGAGTGCAGCTGGAGCCCAGACGGTCGGGGTGGCCTCTCTAGGGAATCGGAACAGCTGGGAGGGGGGGGTCCCAGGCTGCGGGGCACAAGCCCTTGGTGAATGAGGAGCTAAGGGAGCCTCAGGATCCCAGGAAGTCTGGGATTTGAGACACATTTCCCAACCCGGTTATAGGTCATGAGATTGTGAAAAGTGTGTGTGTCCCCAGGCGACTGCTGGGCCTTTCCGGGCCTCCAGACAGCACGTGTGCTGTCTGCCCTGAGTGTGGGCTGGTTCTGCCACAGGGGCGTCTTGAGTGAAGAAGGTCCAGTCTCAGCCGGTCCGGAGGCCAGGCTCCCAGCAACACGTTCTGCTGGGCTGGGGGCTGGGGGGCGGGCAAGGCTGGCTTCAGGGTGCGACTGGTAGAGGTACACGCTAAGTGCTCTACTGTCACCATCTTGAAATTCTCTCTTTTTTTTTTTTTAAGATTTAGTTTTATTGTTTTTGCTAAAGAGAGAGACAGAGAGAAGGGGGAGGGCCCAGAGCCGTCTCCATAGTTGCTCATCATTGGTTTTCTACATTCCACAGATGGATGCGGGGCTGTGTAGGGCAGGAACTGGGCCGGGGGCTTCCCACATGGAGCTCACGCCAGTGAAAACCGAATTGGGGGCACACCCCAGTTGAGCATATGGGTTGGCACCGGCCCGGGCCGGGACTTGATCCTCGGATCCCAGGGCTGCAAGTTGAGCACTCAACCCGCTGAGCCGTCCCGGCTTCCCCTGAAATTCATAATAATGAGTGATTTTTGAACAAGAGGACTTGCAAGTCCTGTGGTCAGCCCTACTCGGTGCTAGGCCCTTGTGGGCAACAAGTGTTTTGCTTTTGAACACTGACAAGAGCTGATGTTCAGGGGACACTGCTGGGTGGCAGGCCCCGCCCCAGCCACTGCATACGCTCCCACTTCCTCATTCAGCAGACAGGCGTCTGGGCCCGACAAGCCAGGCAGGTTGGCTCAGTGGATCAGCTGCCAGGCCAGGGTCCAGCTAATATTATTCCCATTTGACAGATGGGAACACTGAGGCTCGGGGGCCCATCTGTGAGTGGGATGTGGCCGCAGGTACTTGGCCAAGAGCCTGGCCTCCGCAAATGCTGTTTCTGCCCCTCCTCCATTCCCTGCACCTCTGTCGGCGTCTGCCCTGGCCTGATGGCTGGACTCCGGCAACGCTCTCCCCTGACCTCTGCAGGGAGGGGCAGGAGAAGGTGAAGACCAAACTCAGAGTGGCTCCTCCGGGTACTTGCTGTCAGAATCCCACATGGGCGACCTTGGTGGGTCAGTCCTTGTCTCCTGGTGCCTGGGCTGGGGTCAGGCTGCTGGGGAAGTGTGGAGCTGAGCCAGGGTCTGCCCCCTGACTCCCAGCCCTGGCCCTGAAGGCTCTTGGGTTCCCTGAAACAACTGCACAGCTGACTTTTCTGCCATCGGCTGAGCCTGAGCCTTAACTTTAATCTGGAAGAGTCCAGATGTTCAACCCGTGTCTGAAACACTTCCAGAAGGAACGGCTCACCATTCAGGCTGATTTCACGGCCCAGAACTACCCAAGCTAAAACGTTCCATGCCTGTGTTCTCATGAGGGGTGCATGTTACTGTGGTCAGGAGTGATTCATAATGTAAAACGGAAATTCTTGGTGGCATGGGTGGCATGTGGGCCCGTCTGGGCCCTGCCCCCCTG
Organism: Craseonycteris thonglongyai; assembly: GCA_004027555.1. Lineage (NCBI taxonomy): Eukaryota > Metazoa > Chordata > Mammalia > Chiroptera > Craseonycteridae > Craseonycteris > Craseonycteris thonglongyai. Next base: position 26,115 of record PVKE010000618.1, on the reverse strand, counting down.
CTGCTAGGTTTGGAGGGGATGCTGGTAAAGAAGGGGCTGGGTGTGAGGGCAAAGGCCAGGCTCCTCACAGGGGTGGGGGGGTCTCCCTGGCTCTGGGCTAGACCAGTGACGGATGCAAGGAGATGGCTCCCCTACTGCAAGCCAAGCACTGCCCCAGGCCCCTGGGGATACACGGGGACTATAGCAGGCCAGGCTCTGCCTTCACAGAGTTTACCCTCTGCGGGGGTGGGGTGATCTCAGTCATCATCAATCCAGTCCCCAAACATTGAATCCTGCATGCCCCAAACCGAGGTCACATAAGCACATGCCACCACTTCTAACTGTGTGACTTTGGAAGAGGTCTGACAACTAGGGTGTCCATTTCTTCATATTTAGAACAGAGACCACAACGGCACTGATTCAGTGGGAGACCGCCGGTCTGACGCTTAGCATCGGGCCCGGCGAGAAAGAAGCTCTTGAAAAGTTAATTATTATTTCTGCTCTGTGTTCCGGGAGCTCCAAGTCCGGAACAAAATACAAAGGAGCCCTACAATTCCCTCTTCCCGTTGGAGAAGTTACCCCAAATTGTAATTGTCCATGAAGCTGTGAGTGGCTGGGTTTGGGGTCTCTGGCCCTAGCTGGACCATGCCCTGCGTGTGCCCAGTGTCTGGTCCCAGGAACAAATGTCCCCAGGGCCTCAGAATACCAGACTAGCACTGTTGGGATCCAGAGAACCATGGCACCATCGTGTCCCAACAGTCCCCACGAGGGAGGGGCACCTAGAAAACACCCTTGCCCTCCTCATGCAGCCCTGCCCCTCCCTGCCAGAGCTGGAGACGTGGCCGACTCTGCAGGGAGCCCTGTGCTCCCACGGGGCTTGGGGACAGGTGCCCAGGGACCGTCTCAGGGAATGGGATGGCACTGCAGGTTTGAAAGGGCCACAGGCTACTTTGTCTTGTTTGCTGTGCCCACAGCTCCCCCGAATAACTTGCGAGACCATTGTGCAATGTGTGTGGTTGGGGCCCTTAAAGCATGAAAGGCCTCAGCCTCTAGTTGCATTTGTACAACACGTCTTAAGGGAATCGTCAGAGAAATGATGATTAAGGTCAAGAATACTGAAGCTGTCTTCATTTGTAAAAGCAAAAAACGCCGCGGAATTAGAAAAAGAAGGGGGATTGGTTATGAAGAAGGTCAAAGATAATCCAACTGCTAAAAACAATGTTCTCCAAAATTATTTGATGGTAGACAGAAAAGTCCTCTATACATTTTAAAACAGGCTGCAGAAGTGGTCTCAATTTTGTACAAATAAAATTGTATCAGTAAAGAGACTGAAATGATATATGCCAAAATGTTAACAGCCGTTAGCTCTGTGTCATGGATTAAGTGCCAGGCACATTTTTCTCATGCTGTGTGCTCCATTTTCTGCAGTGAACAGTAATTTTTAAAAATGTGAAGAGGTTACTTTAAAAGAGCCTCTGAAGCGACATCGCGGCTCCCCCCGCGGCTCCTTTAACTCCAGTCAAGACACCGAAGAGGCGGGGGTGCCAGACACCGATGACGTCCCGGCAGCCTGAAGTGACACGGCGCTCCAGCCAATCCCAAGTTCGGATTCTGGAATCCGCCACGCGATTGGACACAGGTGCGGGCAGCCTTGTCCAATGGCGGCGGCAGAGGGGCGGGAGCCCGGCGGCAGCCTGGGTTTTAAATTCCCGGGGTGTCTGGAGGGCAGGGACGCAGGGGCCGCGCCTCTGGGGCTGCGGTCTGCCCCCCGAATGGCATGTGTGTGGGTGCCGCCCTCCACGCCTCTTGTGATCCCGGGCCTGTTTGGATCTGATAGGATCTTGTGAGGATCCAGTGGCATCCATCCATTCGCCAGACGTTTACTGAGCATTTATTTTGTGCCGCGCAGGGTCTAGTGGGGGTAAGGTAGAACCCACGAGAGGCACGCTGTGAACCCCCCACTTCTGTCTGTGTAACCAGGGGCAAAGGGCTTAGCCTTCCGCCCCCCACTGCGCTGCTCCATCATAGGCCTGACCGTGTCACCCCTACACGGAGGGGAGCTCCACAGGGGAGGAGGACATGGGGCGCTACCCACGTGCGTTGTGATGGGCCTGCCCCAGGGCTTATGCTCAATATATACTTGCGGAATAATGATCTCAAGGGCCAGTTCTTAGCACAGGGCTTGTCACATCGTAGGTGTTTGCTACTGGAACTGTTTACCAGATGAAAATCCAGCTAGTGTTGATTAATTGCCTGCTCTGTGCAGGGCGCATCCTGGGCATTTTACCTGTGGTACCTATTTTAATAATCATAACATGATATGTCTTATCTAACTTAAGGGTCAAAAAGATTAAACGTTTTCTCTAATACACAAAACAAGGTAGGCACTATCATTGTTCCCATTTTACCGGTGTGGAAACTGAGGCAGAGGGGGGCTTCTCCAAGGTCCTGTGGTTAGGAGGGGGTGGGGCCCGATTCAAACTGGTCTGTCTGCTTGGTCATAACCACTTGTGCACTTTCCCAACATTCATCCAGTGCTCCGTCTTTCGTTTCTAAGAAAATTCTCGTAAACCAGGCCTGTGCTACTGCAATGCTCGAGGGAAGGGAAGGGGTGAGCTGGGGTCCCTCCACCCACCGCATTGCCCAGCCCTGCTGGGTGGCAGAGATCAGAGAGGGCGTGCCAGGCCCCGTGCTGGCCTGTGGTGGGGGTACTTGCTCTGCCCTCATAACCAGCCATCACTAATGGTAACAGCCTGCCCAAGAGTTGCTGGTGTGGCTGGTGTTAGACACTAGCATGTCTAAAATGTTTCTGAACTTCTGCACATAAGCTGACGCAGTCCCCAGCGCCTCCCCATTGCTCACACATGTGGGGCTTTCTACATCTGTGCCTGCCAGCTCCTGAAGTCCTGCACCCCCCAAAGCAGAAAGCCCCCTCCCCCACTGGCTCCTGACTACCTGAAGACAGGTGGTGGCTGCCAATTGGGGGTCATTCAGGCTGGGGTTCAAATCCCATCGCCACTGACAACTACCGGTAGCTGAGTGATGCTGGGCCAGTTACCTACACCGGCCTCGGTTTCTTCCTCTGCAAAATGGGGGTGATGCTATTTCCTCTTCATTGGGTTGTTGTGAAGCGTGAGTCAATGGAGATTCTTGGCACAACCTGTCAGATGGGCTGTGACCTTTCTTGGGGAGGCAGCTCACGGAGAGTCCCTGTCACGGGGACTCCGCCCTCATGCCACGCCGAGGTCTGCCTGCTTCATAACTCTTGGAACGTCACGCTCCTGGCAGCATATACTCGTATATGTGCTTCTCCTTCCACAGAACAGTCTCTTCAGAAACTGAGGGCCAAGCTGCACGTCATGGCTTCCCATTCAACACCTGCTCCGTGAGCTGCGCAGCCCCGTGCAAACTAAAAATGTACGGCTCCTTGTTCAAGGTGACGACAGGGGAGCTCAGAGCCCTGTCTGAGGGCAGAGTCCCACATGCCTGCTCATGTCCCACCCCAGGACACTGGCCCAGCTCCCCACCGGGGGTCAGCAGCTGCACCTGGCTCGATGGGGTCTGCCCAGAGCAGGTGGGGAGGTAAGAGTCTTCATCGGGGCCCCTGTGGGCATGGCCTGTGTCCCTGCAGCTCCCCTGGGGAGTCCTGGCTGGCAGAGCCTCCCTACCACCTGCTGTACATCTCTCTCCGTCGCTTCTGCATCTGGTATTGTGACAGAGCGCGTATCAGGGATAAAGAGCACAGATCGCAAGTGGACAGCAGCGTGGTGACTTTTTAAGAGAGGGCATTTCCATCACGCTAGAAAACCCCCTCCTGTTCCTTCTTAGTTACTACCCACCCCGCCCTGTTGCGGAGGTCGCCGCTGGTCTGCCTCCTTTCCTGTGAATTTGCTTCTCCTGCCCTTGAACTCCAAGTCACAGGGTCAGAAGGCTCTATTGTGTCTGCCGGTTTCACTTGCTGGTGAGCCCGGGAGACTCGTGGGCTTCCTGTTTCCCGGAGGGTCTGGTTTTTATTCCGAGAGGGTCTCCGTTGGCCGGCATAGAAGCCGCACTGTGTAGGGCCACGTGGCCTTCCAGTGCCCCTGTGTTCAGGGCCAAGGACCGCCTGTCACTGGCCTGTGACCTGCAATCATTCCGGCGGACGGGCTTGGGAGGAAGGGAGAGAGAAGGGCAGAGGTGTCAGGAAGGGGCACGGCGTCCGCTTGTGTCAAACACAACAACAGTCATAACAGCCAGTTCAGCCTGACTCCCCACGACGTGCTGAGCTCTGTTCTCAGGCCTTTCCTGAGTTATTCCGCAGGATCCTCCCGAGAACCCTGTGACGTGGGCCTCGTTCTTTTCCCGGTTCTACAGACACGGAACACGATGCCCCAGAGAGCCGAGGCCACACGCCCAGCTGATGGAGTCAGGACGTGCGGACAGGTTTTCGGATTGTAAGGCCGATGCACTTACCCAGCGGGGGAAGGACTCCGGTGTGGACTCAGGAGGCAGCCAGGTGGGCACGGGGTTGCTGGGGGCACTGGTGGGTCTCCTTTGCCAGCCCTGGCCATCTCGGCGCATCCGTAGTGCCGTGGCCACCTGCGCCCACCTAGTCCGCTGAAACTGGAAGCAGCTTCTGGGGGTTGGCGCTCGCCCTCTGCCAACAGCTCTGTGAAATGGGGTGCGTCTTCCCTCTTACAGAAGGAAGAGAGGAGGCGCACCTCCGAGGCTTGGGGAGGGGGCTACAAAAAAATGTGCTCAAAGCTATGCGGTCACTACCAGGGTCTGGATTGGAGTTCACACCCATCGGGCTCTGGATCCAACTCCTCAGCCCCAAGCAGAAGGGAGAGGGAGCTAAGCCCTCGTGGGCCCCGGAGCCCAGAGAGTCTGGGTTTTAAAATGCCGAGTGTTACAGCAGTGGTGGCAGCCACGTCCTGTGGGTTCTTTCTTGCAGATCTTTTATTTTGGGCCTGAGACAGCTAATGCGTGGCCGGCATATCCAAGGAAACCGGGATGCTTGGAGCAAACTGTACCCAACCTCCACGCTGGAGCCATCAGGTGGCTAATTCGGGCCTCGCTCCTTCTTCCCTTCTAGACCCCTCTGTATCAGTTCCCACAAATGTGACCGTCAGACGCACGCATTCGGGCGTGCAACGATGGGCCTGTTCTTTCGGGGGTGCAGGGGGGCTCTCTGTTCCTCTTTGTGAGCTTCCCAAATGAGGCGTGATACCCCAGCGGGTCTCCCTTTCCCACCTTCTCCCCCCACGTGGTTGGTTCAGAATTCAACCCTGGAGTCTCGCTCCAGGTCAGGATTTCTCAGTGGTATCGCAGTTGACGTTTAGGGCCAGATAATTCTCTGTCCTGGCCGTCCTCATGTCCCTAGACCAGGGGTGGCGAACCTTTTGGCGATTGAGTGCCAAAGGTTATGAAATAAGGGTGTACTCGCTCAACTCACGTGCCAACCCATCGAGTGAGATAGAGGTATCGATTATTTTTATGTCTATAAGAGCATAAACAATAATTTTTTAAATGGTATTCACAGCTCCGCGTGCCGAAATAATTGCTCCGCGTGCCACTTTGGGCACGCGTGCCATAGGTTCACCACCCCTATGGGATGCCAGTGGCCATGTCCCCCAGCTGTGACAACCCACATGCTCTTCAGACGTATCTGCTTGGAGTAGGGCTGTCTGGTAAAATACAGGACACCCAGATACACCTGGATGTCAGATTAACCAGGAATCATTTTTAGTAAAAGTATGTCTCATGCAATATTTGGGACAGACTTATACAAAAAAAAAGAAAAACAAAAAGAGGGAGCATTTATCAAAATTCATATGTAACTGGGCGTCCTGTATTTATTTCTGCTAACTGCCGACCCTAACTTGGGGGGCACAGTCGCTCTGGGTGGGGACCCTCCACTCCAGAGCTTGGGTTCTTCACCACCATGCCTCAGTTTCCTTGCCTGTAAAGTGGGTACAGTATTAATACTGAGCAGGTTAGGGTGTTCTGGGCACTACCAGAGCTCAGGCAAGCAGAGAGGCAGCGTGGGGGGCATGCCCGGTGAGCGGCAGCTCCTCTTCTGCAGGAGCCGCCGTGGGGGTCTCCGTGGAGGGGGCGGGGCCTCTTCCCACCTCCTGGCTTTCTTTCACTCTCTCCCTGCACCTGCTGTGAGGTCTGTTGGACCAGGCTGCGCATCTTCATCACCTTTAAAGGGGAGCTCTGGGAAAGCCGGATGGCTCAGTGGGTTAAGCCCTCGCTTTGCAGCCCTGGGGACCGAGGATCGAGTCCCGCCCATGTGAACTGGGGTGAGCCTCCCAGGCGGGAGGCCCCTGGCCCTGTTCCCACCCTGCACGGCCCCACCCACCTTTGTGAAATGAAACCTCATCGAAAACTGATGACGTGCAACTACGGAGATGGCTCTGGGCCCTCCCACTTCTCTCTGTCTCTCTGTATCAAAAATAATAAAATAAATCTTTTAAAAAAAGCAAACAAACAAGGGGAGCTCTTGATCCTGGGACCCAGGATCCAGCACTCACCCCATGGGTACTGGGTCCCCCATGGTGCCTGGCCCTGTGCTGAGAACTAGGGACACAATGGCCCAACCTCAGACCTGGGCCTTGCCAACCAGGTGGGGTGGCCTGAGGGCAGTAAATGACACTATGAGGAAAGGTTTCCCCACCCCACCCTGCCCCAGTTCCTGGTTCCATGGGTCTGGGGTCACTTCCCATCCATCCATCAGCAAATCCTGGGGTTGTGCCTTTACATTCAAAGATAGCTTTACGGAGGCGTTGTTGACTACAATGTGCCGCACATATTCCAAGTGTGCAATTTGATCTGTTGTGAAGCCATCCTCACAGCGAAGAGGCTGCGCATCTCAGCCAGCCCCCGGAAGTTTCCTTGCGCCCCGAGTGATCCCTCTCCCCCGCCCCCCTCCCTCCAAGCAGCCACTGATCTGCTTCTGCCCCTACAGATTACTTCGCAACTTCTGGAGCTTTGTATAAATGGAATCGTACCGTATGTGCTTTTCTGGGTCTGGCTTTTTTCCCTCCGTATAATTATCTTGAGGTTTGTCCATGCTGTTGTGTTAGCAACGTTCATTGCTCTTTATTCCTGGGTAGTATTCCATTGTATGGATATAGCCCAGCTCACCGATCCGTGCACCTGTTCATAAATGTACCTCTTTTTTTGCAAGGTGATTATTTATTGAAACATGGCGTGCATCCAGAAAGGCCCGGCAGGTGAGTTTTCACAAAGTGAGCACACCCAAGAGACAGGGCCTGTCTAGCAGGAGTCCCTGTGTCCCCTCTGTCACTGCCTCCCATTCTCAGGTAGCCCCCCACCACCCTGTTTTCTAAAATACAGATCAAGCTGACAGTTCTGGAACTGCCCACGAGTGGGTCTTACAGTACCTTCTCCGTTGGCACCTGGCTTCTTCACTCCGCGTTCATGCTTGTCCTTGTGTGGTGTTGACAGCGTGCCCCTCTCATGGCTGAGCGGTATTGCATTGTGGAACCACAGCGCAGTTTGTTTATCGGGTCTCCTGCTGAGGGACCTCTCAGCTGTTTCCAGGGTTGGGCCTCTACGAATCGTGCGTGGACATTTCTGCACGTATGAGTCCCCTCGCTCCCTCCTGGCCTCTACAGGACCACAACCCCCTTGAGGAATAGAACTGCCTCTCACCTCTGTAACTCGGTGCCCAGACCCGCAGAGGCCCACGCGGCGCTGTGTGGTGCGGCTGGGCTTCATTTTATTAGACGGGAGTCCTGAGTGCGAAGGGCCCCGGCCGCGCACTGTGCGGGCCGGATGCGTGTTCTGGGTATGATCGGTCTCTGGGGAGCCAGCATGCAGGGTGCCCCCATACTCTCGAACGCCTGCAGCAGCCATAACGAAGGCTGTGGTTCCTCTCCGGGGCTCTAGCGAGGGGTCTATGATTTGCCCTTCCGCACGGAAAGCGAGCGGCAGGTTGGTCAAAATGAAAACAGCTAACTCGTCTCTTACATCGCCACCTGCCCTGAAGTATAAAAGCAATACATGCTCATGGCAAAAACAGAAAAAAACACAAAATCATAAGAGGATAGAAAAGTGAAAAGCACCCAGAATCTTACCGCCCAGAAACACTGCTTTTAACATTTTTGATGCGTTTTCTTCCAGTCTCATTTCTATGCATATTTGCACACACGGGGGTGGGGGATGCATATATATTTAAATACATATTGAAGCGAAAATGGAACCCACTACGGATGCTCTCTGGTGGCTCACGCTCCAGCTGAGCCGCCCCAGCTCTCCCTGTTCAGGAGCACAGATCTGCTGTCTCCTTTCCCAGCGGCAGAGTGTTCAAGCTTGAGCTGAGTCCTGTGCAGGCACGTGGGGATTGTACCTGCTGTGCACACCAGGGTGTGCAACCTTGCGGCTGCCCTGGAAGAAGAAGAGCTGTCATGGGCCACATATAAAACACACTCACACTAATGATAGCTGATGAGCTAAACAAATATTGCAAAAAATCTCATGATGCTTTTAAGGAAGTTTACGAATTTGTGTTGAGCTGCTGTCAAAGCCGTCCTGGGCCGCGTGCAACCCACGCGTTGCACACGCATGGCGTACACCAGGCTGCAGAGAACATGCCTGCACACCGCCCTTTATGGAATTGTGAGCTGGCTGCCCAAAAGGTTCACCCTCCTGGCGACTAAAGTGGGGGGGGGTTAGCAATCCAGGGCCTGAGGGTGAATCGGGGCTCTTCCCGTCCCCGAGCATTTTACCTGGGACACATTCCTAAGCCTCATTTCCAAACTGGGACCAGGAACTGCATGTGCCTCCTGCAGCTGCCAGGAGGGGTCAGGGAGCTGCACACTGGTGTGGGCAAGGCCTCTCGGGAAAGCCACGGCCCCGTTTACACGCTGTTTACACTTGCTGTTGGAGAGGTGCTCTGAGGACCGTGGTACCTGCTGAGAAGTGGAGAATCGTGGTCACAGTGATGGCCAACACGTCATTCACCCTGCACGGGGCACCGTCCTAACCCTTACGGGCCGTCCAATGCCAGGCACTGGGCACGGCCACCGGGTTCACAGCTGCGGAAGGTGAAACACAGAGAGGGTGGACTCAAGCTCAGCAGCAGCCTGCTTCTAGAGCCGTGAGCTTGATGGTGATGGGGGGAGGGTGCAGGGGGGAGGGGGGAGGAGGCCAAACCCTTTTCACTTTCAAGCGTGAACAAGGTAAGAACATGACTCGGCTCACACAGTGGCCATTGGGGCTCCCCATGCTGCGGGCCCCCCTCGCCCTCCCCTCCGGGGGTTCCCCCACATGGGCTCAGGGGTGAGGTCTCAGGAAGGTCTCCGCAGGACCCCAGCTCTGCTCTAAGGGTGGGTGCATGGCTGGGAAGCAGCAGGGTGGGGCACATTCTGAGGCTGACCACCCCCCTTTAATCGGGGTGGGGGGGCTCTCAAGCTGAAGGTGCAGGTGCCGGGACGCTGAGAGCTCCCCTGCTCTGCCCAGATGTTCCAAAGCATCGGGTTTCAGGAGTGTGATCAACCCGTGATGTTTCAGAGTCATGGGATTGTTGCTGGTAGCGATTTTGCGGTGCTAACACGACCGACCGACCCTGGCGGGCGTTTAAACAGTGAGGTTCCTAAAAGGCGTGACTAACTCTTAAGGGCCTTCGTTATACATGCCCGCCGATCCTAAAGCGCCCCCCGCGAGACCTCTTCCCGTCTCTTAACCCAAGGAGTGAGCTAGGAGGCGCTGGCTGGGAGGCTGGGTGGAGGCTCTGGCGTGTCTAGACAGCCCGGACAGTGCCCGGCGGGAGAAAACCACGCGGCGAGGCCGGGAACTGTGCCCGCGTGTTCTGAGGGAGCACCCGCTGCAGGCTCTTCAGAAAGGGGACGTGGCGGTGGGAACACCAAGAATGTGGTGAAGCAAGGGGGGAGCCCTCCTGGCTGCGTCCTGTGGGCTGTCCTCCCCCAAACCCCCCGACAGCAGTGATGAGCGAGGGGGCAGGCACCTGGGCATCTGCATTCACATCTGGCGGCGCTCCGCTCTCCCGGGCCAGTGTGGGCAGCTTCTGTCCTCCGTGGGTGCCAAAGTGCAGATGCCCGGCCCCGCGTTCAGGGATTTCAAGATGAGCAGAGAGCCTGGGCCTGCGTGTGAAGCTGGTCCTCCGTGTCCTCGTCTATGAAGCACACATAGAGGCGGGTGCAATCTAACATGTTCTAGCCATCACGTCAGAAACAGTAAAGAGAAACAGGGGACGTTAATTTTAACAATATATTTGAAAGCCACAGTTAACCTCATAGATCCCAAATGTTACCATTCTGACATGTAATCGAATAAAAACGGCCCAAGAGATACTTTACCTTCTTTTTTTGTCTAAAAAAAGCTGTGGAAACCCAGCAAGGATTGACATGGGTGGCCCACCTTGTTTCGAGGGCTCAGTAGCCACCTGTGTGGCTTGTGGCTGCCGCGTGGGACAACGCAGAGCAAATGAAGGGTCCCCCGTGATGTTAGGAGCTGAGCAAGCACTCACCCCACGTACCCACTCCTCCTCTGCTCAGTATGCAGCAGGCATCTACTAACTGCACGGCCTCACGAGGCTGCTGTGGGAGCAAAGGATACAGCACAGTATACAGTCGGTGCCCGGTGACCAGGTACCGCTGCTCTCTTCCTCCCCCCCCTTCTTTCTGTCTTCCTTTCTTCCTTCCTTTTTTCTTTCCTTCTTTCTCTTTTCCCTTCCTTTTCCTTCCTTCGCTCCTTCCTTCCTGTCTTCCTCCCTCCTGTCTTCCTTCCTTCCTTCCCTTTTTCCTGCCTTCCTTCCTTCCTTCCTTTCTCTCATTTTCTTTCTTTCCCTCCCTCTCTTCCTTCCCTCTTTCCTCCCTCCTGCTTTCCTCCCTCCTCCCTCCTGCCTTCTTCCCTCCTCCCTCCTGCCTTCCTCCCTCCTGCCTTCCTCCTTCCTGCCTTCTTCCCTCCTCCCTCCTGCCTTCCTCCCTCCTGCCTTCCTCCTTCCACCCTTCCTCCCTCCTGCCTTCCTCCCTCCTCCTTCCTGCCTTCCTTTTTTATTAGTTTCACGTGGACGTACGTCCCTTTTCTCCTCTGCAGCACCCTTCCCCCTCCTGTGAAAGCCTCAGATCCCCATCTGAAAATGGAGATGATGAAAGTGTCCTGATAGGAGTGCTAAGACTCCTGGGAAATGTCACTGTCCCTCTTGCATTTCCAGCTCCTGGGACAGTCCCCAGAATGCTGGAGGCGCTTAATGAGGGTTAGTTAAATCACTGAATGAATGAAGCATGAAGAAATGAACATCAAGGAGAAGGAGGCATTTTGTTGTTTGGGTTTAAATCAGTGGAAACCCTGCTTGGGAGCAGCCCCAGAGGGCAAAGGCGCAGGTTTGGGCTCTGGGTGGGGACGTGAGGCCCCCACACCTCTGTCTGTTGGGTTCATGGTCTCTGCTCTGCAAAGCCCCTTTGGGGGGATTCCCGGAGCCCCGAGCCTCGTGGGGTTGGCTGCAGGTCCCCCGCAGGGGCGCCAGCCCTGGGGCTGGGCTCTGGGTAGACCAGGCGACCGGCTCCTCTAGGTCCTGAGCAAGGGGTCCCCCCTGCTCAGTCTGTGGGGGCCTCAGACCAGAGCCCCGTGACTCAGCCCCCCCTGAGCCAGGCCGGCTGGGTCCTGGTGCGTTTGAATGTCCAGATGGGAGTCATTTTAGCGATATCGCACTTTTACAAGCGTCGTCCGGGAAATATGCAGCCACGTCACCTTTCTCGTTACACGGACAGCAGCTTCATGGTCTCCAGACAGCCGTCCTCTGTGGTTCAAGGGGAGGCTTCCTTCCCTGCCCTTCCCTCTTAAGGTCAACATCAGACTCTGACCTCTCCAGGGCCTCCCTGCATCCAGAGGGAGAAGGTCCTGGGGGTAGGGGTGGGGGGCGAGGAAGCACCCCTGCTGCTCCCCGGGCGGAACAGTGGACCTGTGAATGTGGGGAACACAGCAGGGGCCGGCGCTGCGTGCTGCGCAGGTGCACTTCACTGTCTTAGCTCCTGCCGTATGGGGGTACCTCTAATAAGGTGACCAGATGTCCCGCTTTTGGCGGGACAGTCCCGCTTTTTAACAATTTGTCCCACGTCCCGCGGCGCTTTAGAAAAGTCCCGATGTTTGGAAAGAATGCACGACAAGCTAGGGAACGGCGGGAGGTAGACCCAATTTTTCATCAAGAACCCCCTCCCCCCGGTCAATAGTGTCCCGCTTTACCCATGTTACAATCTGGTCACCTTACTCTACCATGTACACTATTACTTAACCTTTCTCTAAAGCAATGTACTTAAAGCATTGTTAGATCGCAACAAAAAGACATTTTAAGGGAAGAATTTAAACATGTACAAAAGTAACGTGAAGAACATAATGCAATGTGCCCACAGCGTATACTGTCTAACACAGTACAGTAAACTTTTATGTGCTATGAGCTGTGATCAGATCATACAGTGAATGCTTAAAAGAAAGTCTCACAGTAAAAGACACATTGCGGCCAATCCCCCTTAAAATGCTCCCCCTCACTTTGAACGCACGGCGCCCATCATTGTCGCTGCTTCCTGGAGCAGTTCTGGAATCCTCCTTTGTGCGTGTCTGAGAAGTGGGCAGACGGTTTCGTGCTCCATCATGACAAAGCTCCACGGCACACGTCACAATTCCTGCCGCATTAGAAGCTGAGCGTGTGTCCTCATTGACCGTGCTCACCGGGTCGGGCCCCATGCTGCTATTCGCTGCTGGGGTCCAGGGCCCCGGTAGCCTCACCCCGACCTGCAGTCCTGCCCCGAGGGAGGCGGGCCGCGTCAGCCGTGGGGTGCTGCTGCTGGCAGATGCGCCCGGCGGCCCACCTGGGTTCCGCCCCTGTGTACATCTTCCCAAGCCTGTCACCTTGGGCACCGGACAGACGCCTCAGGCCTCCTATTCCTCTTCTGGAGGATGGGGACACAGATACCACACGTGGCTGTCCTGAGACTTAAGTGAGATATTTCAAGTCAAGTTTGGAGCAGTGAGGGACAGATGGACGGCAGCTTGCTGCTTCGTGTGGCTGTTACGGATCTCGCGAGTATGAGGCAGCCCCGAGCCGTGGCGTGCGGGCTTTTTCTCCTCCACCTTCCCGGTGGAGGTAGGAGGATCCCCGATGGCAGAACCTCACCTGCCCCCGGCCCCCACCGCCACCAAAGCCGTTGGCTCCTGAATTCCTGAACCCTTGCACCACATCTGGGGCTCTCACGAACCCCCGAACCCAGCCTGCAAGCTCACGAGCCCCTTCTGCCTCCAGGGGAACACCAGCCAGCTGCCAGCTCCGGGCACGGGCAGCGCCACCCCCCACCCCCATCGCTGCCAGACAGGCGGGCAGACTGCCAGGCCTGCGACTCACACCCGGACGGCGGGGACGCCGCAGACAGCCCCCACCGGGCCGGGCCGGGCCGCGAGCGTGCCTGTCGCTGTCGCTCCCCGCTCCTTGGCTGGCGTGTGTGGCTCTGGGCTGCAGCTTCATTTTTAGCTCCCGGCCTCCTCCCGCCCCATCTCCCGCTTCTATTCTTAGAAAGCAAGCTGGGATGTGCTTGGGCTTCGCAGGGAAGTCAGACAGAAGTGTGCCCACGTGCCGCAGCCGCCCGAGAGAGCGAGTTAATGAAAAAGGAGGCTCTGCGCGCCAGGTTCACGGGCCGGAAACGCGGCCGGCGGGGGCTGCTCTGGTGGCCCTGGCCCCCCAGGCCCGGCGGGGGGATGCTCCGAGGAGGGGGCCGTCCTGCCCGGATGCGCTGGGCTGGCCGTGTGCGTTGCTTAACTATGAACGCTTCCTGCATGTTGGTCTGCGGAGAGGTTTTTAATTAGATAAATAAATTCTAAAGCGTTTGGGAGGAGGATGGTCTTCCTCGGGGCCAGCCCTGCGGTGCTTCCCAGGCAGAAGGGGGATCTAGGGGAGCCGGGGGTGCAGGAGGGAGGGGGCGCCTGAGGTCTCGAATATGAATTTGAATCAAGTTCACGTCGTCTAGGTTTCGCCCTCAGGAGGAACCCTGTGGGAATTGACGTAGGAGAAAGGAAAGGGTGGTCTTACCAGACCAGGTGACCCGGGTGGGCCACCTCACCCATCTTTCCTGCCTCGTCTCCTCTTGTCCGCGCATCAGTGGTCCGGAGCCCCTGCCAGACATTGAGTAAAACGCCCACGGCCTCGTGGCTGCTGAGTGGCCACGCTGGGCCCCGGGCCCCTAACTGCCGCCGAACGCACAGATCAGCAAACACGGAGGCCCGGTTCGTGGTCCCTCATCCCGGGGCTGCCTCGTCAGCTGTCAGCAGGAGCCACGGCTCCCTGGGTGCTGACGGACAGCCCCCGCGGGTGCAGATGGGGAAATGATGGGGAGGCGCCCCCGTGTCGGCTGCGGATCCGACCCCCACCCACCCACAGGCAGAGAGGAGAAGGCCGCCTTCCTAAACCACATCCATATTACTATTGTGACTGACAAGCCACAGGGGACGTTAGACGTGGTCCCTCCTGGTTCTCCATTTATGGCCCGGGGCCTGCCCTCCTGCTCACTCACCAGAGGCGGCACCAGGGCCTCTTGGGCTCTTCGTGAACGGCTGCCAGAAGCACGGCTACAGAGGACCAGAGCTGCAATGTGCACATCTGGGGGGGGTCCCCTTGTCTCCATTCTCCATCTGCAGTCGCCGCCGACCCCCCCATCACGCCCCCAGTCCCACGGTCTTTCCTGAGCTCCAGACCACACTGTCCCGGGAAGCTTCCTGCTTTGCACGAATCGCCTCATGTCATCCTCCCAACGACCCTAGACGCTGGTCACTGCTATTATCCCCAATTGATGGAATGAGGAAACCGAGGCTCACAGGGTGGAATGACGTGTGCAAGCTGGCCTGTGACCAAGCTGCTATTGGGGTGCGATGTTCCTGTCTCCAAACCCTGTGTCGTCCCAGCCGCCCGGTCACCCCATTTTGAAGACGTGCAAACCAAATCATCTCACTTGAGCTCTTTGCTTTGCAGGATTTGCTTCCTCTCCATCTTCGAATCTTAAGAGTCCCCTGAACCCTCTCCCTAACGGTTTCCTTTTCCTCTCAGAGAAATTCCCACGTAAAGTTCCGAGGGAGAGACGGGATGGGGGGAGAAACTGGGAAAAGGCAGCCGGCTCTTCATGTTTCCTTTGTCGTTGGGTGTTTCCTTGTGGAAGTCTGGGTTGAGTCCCACGTGCCGGGGCTACAGCACAAACAGCACATCCCCCGGACCTGGGGCGTCACTGAAGTGCTCATCATGTTTTTCTATCTGCTGATAAACCCCTGTTGGGGCGAGCCGGGCGGTCTTAAAATAAATGGCAGTACAGAGCTGAAAACAGCCACATTCCTGAACCAATTTTCGCATTTTGTAACTTTGAAGCGTGATTCATGTCTGCTTCTCGCACTTCGCGTTTGCCGGGAGATTTTGCAAGGAGCCAATCGGTTAGTAATTGGGAGCACCCTCCTGTCTCCACACCCCTGGGAGCCCTTAAATAAATGCAGCAAGTGCCAAGTCCCTCCCCCACAACACACTTCACTATAAGCCATGTGGGCCAAGAGAGTGCAGGGAAGATGGGTCGTTTATTTTGCAAACCTGAGAGACAACTGCAAAGAATTCAACCTGTAATTGTGAGGATAATGGCTCCCTTTACCCGAGCCGTGCGTGTTTGGTTTTCTGCTGCGTGGGGAGGGGTGTGGGCAGGGGCCTTGCACGCATCCCAGGTAGCACAGGGAGCAATGCCGCGGAGGAGAAGCTGCCATGTTACTTAGGGTAGAGCTTCCTTTCAATACGCATGCATTTAAATTGAGATGTAACGCACACCCTGTATCATGCACAGTTCTTACGACACGCGCCACTCAATGCGGTTTTGCACCCTGCACACACATGGTTTGCATTTTGCATAAATACATGCCTATCGAATCCCCACTGTGATCAAGATACAAGTCCCCACGTGTGTCTTCTGCCAGGATCAGGGCCATTCTGCCCTCTACCACCATAGATTAGCTTCTCTTATTCTTGAACTTTGTATTAACGGAACCATACAGTGTGTGGCTTTGGGTGCCTTTTTTCCTCATTTTTATTTTTGCTCTGCATTTCATCTGTGTTCTTATGCTTACTAGGAGTTGAGATTAGGCTGACCACACGGACCGTTTGAAACGAGATGGTACTGTTGTTTTCTGTCTCATTGAAAACGGGATGTCTGGTCAACCTACGTTTGTTCCTTTTCATGGCTGTGTAGTATTCCGCAGCCTGCCCACGCCACAGGCAACCCAGCCTTTCTGTTGTGGGCAGGCATTTGGGTTGTTTGGCTGTTACAAGCCAACTGTGTTGCTTGTGTTAGCCTGGCCCTGTCCCCTCACGGACTTCCCTATCACGCATACTCACGTGCACACTTGAGTCCTTCCCAACAATTCTCACTCGCTCTGACTGAGCTGGGAGCCAGGAGAGCAGTCACCCTCGGTGTCTGACTGGAAGGCCCTGGTCCGCCTCCTCCAGGAAGCGCATCCGTCATTCCTCAGCCCCCGGCTTCTCGTCTGCCTCCTCTGAAGTCTGAGTTCCCCTGAGGTTCCGCTTCCCTCCCTGTTGCTGGCAGCCTGGTGCCTTGACTCTGAGTTAACGACTAGCCCTAATTAAACAGCAACGTCTCGGCTGAGGGCTTGATTTTCTCCCCGTCTGAATGCAAATTAAACTCCCATGCTGTTAACATTCAGGTCAGTTCATCAGAATCAACGGACTAAACTTTCAGAACTCAGAGGCCAAAGCGATTTCAGAGGCGGCCACCCACCCGGGATGGGCCCGGCGTGGACCCCTTGAGCTGATGTCACCTGGGAAGCCGCCCGGGACGAGTTTTGTTCACAGCCAGGGCAGCGGGCTGGGTTGGCCTTGGAGGGTCCATGGTGACTGGAGCCCAGGGAGGGGGCCTCATGTATCGGATGTTACACACGCTCCCTGCTCAGCAGAGACTCCACATCCTCCTTAGACTGTTTAGCGCGTCACTTCATTGAGCCGATGTCGATCCAGAGCCTTCTGTGTAGGGGCCAGGCACTGTGCTGAGGGGCACCGGACACACGTGTGCTGGGCACAGAGAGGAGCAGCAGACGCCCACCGGGTGTGAGCCTGGGCAGCTAAGGCAGCGCCGGGCCCTGGTTTGGGCTGAGCCTGTGGTGTGGTCGGGGCCCAGCTGGGACCTAGCTGGCCAATGGCACAGCCAGCCCTGAAGCCTTCGAGCGGCAAAGCGTCTCCACGAGGGGCCCAGCATGTCCAGCCTCAGGCCCCGGGGCCCTTCCTTCTCAAGTGGCCAGCACCTCGTGTTGCCCACGTCCCCGGAATAGCGAAGGGAGCCCTTGGGGGGTGTCTCTGCCCAGTTACCCCAGACGGCAGAGCCGTGGGCTCCGGGGCCTGACCGTTCCCAGGAGACAGAACTCCCGTGCTGTCTCAGAAGTGGCTGCGCTTGTTAAAACCCTTCGGAAACGGGGTCACTCCCTTTCTCTGGACGGTCTGCCTCTGAGTCAGGGGTACAGTTAACGATGCAAATGGGGGATCCCAGGCTGGCCCCTGCTGGGTCTGCTTCACAAAGGGGTTAATGGGGGCATAATAGTGGGGTGCTGAGGGCCCCAGGTCACTCAGGGGCATGTGCGCCAGCTGCATGCATTTGCCGACATGCAAAGCCAACCCGACCCTGAGCCGCCTGCCAGGGGCCGTGGGGAGAGGGTTGTGCTGCGGTAATGTCATTGGATGCCCGGAAACAAGGCCCGGAGCCCCGGAACGCCCATGCCCAGACCTGAGTGCCTGGGTCTGGGGTACGAACATGCCAGACCGAGGCCGGGCTCCCTGCGTTCGTTCTGCCTCCCTGGGCTCAGTTTCCCCTTCTGTAAATGGAAGGGGGTGGGCGTGGCGGGGGCGTGTTCCCAGCAGCCTTTGCTGCCTTCCTCCCCTTCCTGACTCTGTGCAGGGACCCACCTCCGCCAAGTGACCCAAGCTCAGGCCCCGGCCCAGCCCCAGGGCCTGAGCTGACCCCTGGTCCCGTAGGATTATTCTGGGCTGTCTGAGTGCACCGGGGTTGGGGTCTTCGGGTTAGAGCGGGGGGTACTCCAGCTCACCATCTGCTGACGATGCTCACTTTCCGCGTTTGCAGTGCGCTTGCAGGGGCCGAGCACTAAACCCGGGATTTCTACATGGACCGTCTCATGGAGCACGTATTCCAAGAGCTTTACAAAGACTTGGTTTTCATTGTCCCCATTCGATGGGTCACAGCCTTAAATCTCTTCCAGGTCAGCAAGTGACAGGCTAGGTTTTCACTCCATTTTTTTGTTATGAAAATTGTCAAATATACAGAAGAGTGGGAAGAATAGTATTTGCCTCCTCGATTTAACAAAGGTTAACTTTTGACCACGTTGCTGTAGCTACGTAAGTGTGTGCACGTGAGTGTGCGCCTGTGCGTGCGTGTGTGTAGGGACCTCGTTCTGAGGGACCAGGGGCCACACCTAGAGCCCGATGCGGGGTCAGCCGGATGACATTTGAAGGACAATCGGGCCTTGTTCCCAGAGGTGAGGGGACAGGTGGGAGGCAGACGAGACCGCGTGCGCGGCTGTGGGTGGACCCGGCGGTGAGGCTTTGGTGGGCAGCACCCATCCGTCTGTCTGGCAGGAAGCAGCGGAAGCAGAGTCCTCCCACGATGCTGGGGGCGAAGACCCCCGAGCCCCACTGACCTCTCCGTTTGAAGTGCGGTTTCCATTTAGTGCGAGGAAAGCTGTCAAGCTCTTAAATATGCACAGGGCTGGAAGAGCCAGGAGGGAGAGAAAGTGCCGATTCTGCACATGTGCCCGGGAGGAATTCATTAGGAATAAGCCCCCCAAGAGAAGCTGTCTGAATTCTGCTCCGTCTTTGATCCGGCTGCCAACTGGTGGCTTTGGGAATTCTCTGCCGAGCGGCCAGCAAGGGCTGGGGGTTGGGGAGAGGTCTCTCGGGCAGCTCCCCCCAGCACACCCACCGCCGCTCGGTGGTAGAGGCCTGGGGCCACCTCCCTCCCAAGGGGGCATGTTGGCCATGGTGCCAACATTGCACATGTCCCTGGGGAGGACCCGGTGAGAAGGCGGCAAGCCAGGAAGCAGGCGCCCCAGCCTCCAAGACGGCTGGTGCCTGGACCTTGAACTTCCAGCCTCCAGAACTGTGAGCAGTAACTGTCTGCTGCTTGGGCCCCCAGGCCGGGGCATCTTGTGACAGCGGCCCCCGGACGCACACAGTGCTTATTGCACGTATTTTGAATAAAGGAAATTTCATGGGATCTTTGGAATAAGTTAATGAATGAAAAAAACAAACAAAAAACGCATTCCAAGGTTATCAAGTCTAAACTAATCCAGGGAAACTGTACCGTCATGCCCTTCGTGTCGCTTCCTCCCTTTCCGACGTCGGGGACGTCGTACCGTCCCCGTGTGTGTGCCGTGGTTTCTAGAACGATCTCCGCCAGCAGGCCCACCTAGACCCTTGGCAGGGCCCACGCATCCTCCGCCTTCACCACCCTGTGGAGTGATTTACTTCCGACCCGGTCACGTCGGTCCACCTGGCTCGAGCTTTTGAGAAACCTACTTGGGATGCTGATGTCATCCATTTGTCATTTTTTTTCCCTGTGAAGCCTGGAATTCAGGGATATTCATCTCGCCGGGTGTGTGAAAGCTTAAATAACCTAAGCTTTATCTGTTAGAAGTCATCAGCCGATAAAAAAAAAAGAAAAGAATCAAGCGTATTCCTCTTCCATGGACTCTCCAGACAGACGCGGCTTCCCGTGTCCCCTGGCTTCGGGAGCGGCCGGGGACGCTGCTCTCTGACCCCCAAGCCTGTCTAGACATCCTGTAAACACAGGGTGGCAGCGACGGGGAGGAGGGCGGTGTTTGTCACTCTGGGGACAGCTGAGGGAAGGTTCACGTCCTGGGGACCCAGCACAGCCGTCTCCCTCCTTCCTGGAACTCCCCCTGCCCACCAAGGGGGGCCTTGCAGGGAGAGGTGCGGCCCCCCAGGGAGCCTCCTCTGCTCTTCACCAGGCAGCCTCCTGGGGGTGCCGGCCTGGGGGCACCGGAGGTCAGAGGCTGCTCGCTGGGGCCCCCAGGGACCTGCACTTCCCCAGGAGAGCGCCCTCTCTAGTCTCTCACACCTGGATGGTGACAGCGGCCCCCTCCTTGTGCCCATCGGGGGGGTTGATCCGCTGGGTAAATTTAGAGTTGAGTCAGGGACGGTGGGTACAGGCTGAGAAACCGTTGCAGAATGTGATTTCTCGATGGTGAGGGCAGAGCCTGGTGGGAGCCCTGGACTGCTGGTGGCCGACCCCTGAGGGTGTCCCTGGGTGTGACGCGGTGCTTCCGGGTATTCAGCAACAAGGACAAAGAGCCCAGCTCTTGGGGGCTCACAGCAACATGTACACCTGGGTTGTGAGGGAGCCTTGGCTCATTGGAACGAGGTTGGCAGGGAGCCATGACCTTGAACGTGGCCGGTTGCTCCGTCCCAGCAAAAGAGCAGAGAGATCACCCTCCCAGCAGGCATTCCTGTGCAGCCTGGACGTGGCCCCAGGACGCTGCTGCTCACAGCTCACTGGCCAGGGTGGTCACACAGTCCCTCCCAGCTTCCAGGTTGTCTGCATGGGGAGTGAGCCCCACGCATGCACAGGGATTAGTTTTAGTTCGGTGCATTTCCTTCAAGGCTTGTCTCTGTGCATTTGCGTATGTACATGTCTACCTCCAGAAAATCCGTAATGTATCATATTGTAACACTTCCTCTTTTACTCTGGACAAGTATAGAGAGCTGGCTGTGTTGGACTGTGTAACTCTGTTTCTGGCTTTCACAGGCTGTACATTGCCAGCCCCCAAGGAGGTACTTTTAAGGTGTCAGTTTTTGTGATTATTAACAGTCCCATGATAGATGTTCTCACCCGAGCTCATCCCTGCATCCTCCCCCAAAATGGAGAGGCTGGGGGCTGGCTTGCCCATTTAAAACTTGTAGACACACAAAAGTCATCCTCCAAAGCGACTGTATCCATACACGCCCCCCGGCGGTGGGGTATGGCAACCTCCCACACATTGGCCAACAAGTGGTAGAACACAGTTTACATGCATTTTCAATCTGATGAGAGATGTTTTCATTTTTTTAATTATAAAAAGTTCTAGGAACAGCAGAGAAACATGCATAGAGCTCAAATCATTTCTCTTGTCACAGCGCATGCCAGAAGAAACTGAGAAAAGTGTATCCTTCCAGATTTTTCTTTATGCATTTATGTAATATGAGGGCTGTCCGTAAAAATAAATAAATAAATATCTAGCCCTTGTCAGTATAATGAGAATGGTTATGTGGCTGGATACTTTCTGGATAGCCCTCGAATATATTCAGAAAGGTATACACACACACACACACACACACACACACACACACACATATTGAAATGCAAAATGTTATCACTATTTCATTTTGTTCTGAAGCTTGCTTCATTGCCTTCCTACCCTATTCCAAATTTTTAGCATTTCTACTCACACTTGTTTTTTAGGAAATAAAAGAAGAAAGAAAGAAAACCACTTTGCAGGCTGCTTGGTTTTTCTGTCCCTTGCTTCTCCATCTCCTCCCATGTCTGTAGGTGGGAGGAGGGGCTGGCAGGGGAAGTGGATTCCAGGGCTGTTTTTCTCTTCCCTTCTCCGAGTTCCGTGGGGTGAAACGACCAGTGTCCCCACTCGTCGTCTCGGGGTGGAGGTAGGAAGAGGCGAGGGCGGGCGGGCTGCCAAGGAGGTGGAGGCTGAGGAAGAGGAGGTGAGGCAGACAAGCCTCATCCCAAACTCCGGTGGGGGCACAAAGGTCTCCTGTGACAGAATTCAGCAAAATGTTATTAAGGATACACTTTTTATTGTTCTGTCTGGCAGGCAGCTTGGGAAGATACTGTCGTCTCAGCATAACCGAGTTTCTCTGTCTGCTTTTATTGTTCAGTGACGGCTTTCAGCCGAGCTCTGTGGAACAGTGGAGCCGGCCTGCAGCCACCGTGCTGGGAGTGGACGCCGAAGGCGGGCCTCCAGGCCGGGCAGGAGCCACGTGGCTGGCGGGCTCTCTCCTTTCTGTTCCCTCTGATACTTCGCATCCCACCAAGGGTGACAGCAGGAAAATGGGGCAGTCTTCTGCGTAATTGGTCAAGAAAAAAATCAGTGGAAGCCAGGATGGCTCAGGGGGTTAAGCGCTCGCTTTGTGGCCCCAGAGACAGAGGATCGAATCCCGGCCCCGGCCCGTGGGGACCCATAGGCTGAGCTGGGGAGTGCCCCCAGTTCAGTTCTCACCCGAGTGAGACTCTGGCCCAGTTCCTGCCCTGTGCAGCCCCGCACTCACCTGTGGAATGAAATTATATGGAAAACGAATGCTGTCAACTATGGAGCAAAAAACAATAAAAATAAAACTTAAAAACAAACAAACAAAAGCAATAAAAATAAATCTTAAAAAAACAAAAATAAAAGGGGCTTGGAGGAGGCCGGGAGAGCTCAGTAGGCTGAGCACTTGCCTTGTAGCCACGAGGTCCGGAGATCGAATCCCAGTCCCAGTTGGTGCAAACCCAGGTGCTGAACTGGGGATGGCAGCAAAGGTTCTCGCCTCCCATGCGGGAGGCCCCGGTTCTGTTCCCGCCCCACGCGGCCCCACATCCACCTGTGGAATAAAACCATGTTACAACTAACGATGTGCAGCTGTGAAGACGGCGCTGGGCCCTCCTCCCTTTCCTCTCTCTCTCTCATAATAAAATAAATCTTTAAAAAAACTAGAAATTAAAATAAATAGTAACATTAACTAAAAAGGGCTCCGGCCCTGGGGCTTGCTGAGTTGGCAGAATGGGCCCCTTCGACCTTAACGCGCTCACAGGAGCCGGGCTGGAGAGCGGCAGGCGAGGCTGGGAGGCCAAGGAGGACGGGGCGGGGACCGTCTTTGGGGCCCGTTGCTCTGCAGTCCCTGCAGTGTCACTTACGGAGTGCCCGCTGTGTGATCGGCACTGAGCGCTTCTCTCACCCGCAGGTGGGGAAACTGAGGCTCAGAGGCAGGCGGAGGCAGAGCCGGGGCAGGACCTCAGTCCTCCCGCCTGCTGGGCTCCCTTCCATCGTGTCTGAGCAGTGGCCTCCCGGGGACGGCCACACCGACCCCCGGAAGCTGTGAACACGCTGTGTCACATGACAAAGGGAGCTGAGGGCTACAGGGGCCACGGAGGTCGCTGATCAGCCAAACTTGATGGGGGGCGGGGACCCCACAGAGTCACCGGGCAGTTCCGAGTGAGAGGGAGGCCGGCGCACCGTGGCCGTGGCTGCCTGCCGGGACACGCACCCGCCATTGCTGCGTTTGAAGATAGAGGAGGGGTCCACCCGAGCAGGAATGGGGCAGGAGGCGCCATTCAAACCCCTCCCTTGTAGCTTTTCGGAGGGAAAACAAAAACTCAGATGCCAACAAGGCTTAGCATCATGTGCCCTTGCAATGGCACACCCTTGAGAAGCCCCCTGGTCTTTTGGATTACGCTTTCACACCGAGGCACAGAGAGGGGAGGCGACTTGCCCAAGGTCACACAGCGGTTAGAACAACCGAGGCTAAACTCTGGGTCTCCTCCCTGCCTCGACTCCTCTCCTTCGTCCTCTGTGGTTCCACACGAAGGGCTTTGCGTCTACGCCGTCCGGACGGCGTTCCTGCTGACCAGGCTCAGGAAAGAACCCCGCTCGCTGTTGCCACACTCATAACGTGGCTCCCATTCGCTTGTGGTCAGGTCTTCAGAACAGCCTTCTGCCTGAGCCACGCTCCGGGCCAGGGCGCGTCTGGAAGCCGTCTGTGGGGTCTGCCCAGCTGAGGAGTTGTGGTTGTGCAGTGGACCCTTCCCAGAGGCAGGGCCATCCTGGCTCCCCGCTGGTTACCTGTCACGCTTCAAGGGGACAGATGGCCTCACCTAATGCACAGCGTGCAGCCAAGAGCTCTGGATGGATGGGCCCCGGGACTCCACGGCCGGCCGCGTCGGGTACAAGGGCAGCTCCCGGCCTTTGCTCCTCGCTTTCCTTCTCTCTCTATTCTTCTGTTTTCCCAGCCTCGCCACCGTTTTTAAAAGGACTTCTGCGCCCCTCAGGACCACCCTCTGAGCAGATGCCCCATCTCTGACTGTGAACCAGAGGTGCACTGAGCCCTTGCTGAGTGCTGGGACGCTGTGGATGGCATTAGTTCTATGCCAGCAGGTTGGTACAGTCACTGTCCCATTTGAGACCCTGGGAATGCAGCGGAGACATGGAGGGACCGTCTCAGGACAGCGCAGCTGAGGGGAAGCAAAGCCGGGGACAGGCGGCAGGGACCTCACGTCTCCCATTTTGCTGCTGAGGAGAGTAAGGCTCAGAACGGCAACGTGGGGGAGGCCGGGGTAGCTCAGCGGGTTGCGCGCTTGCCTCACCACCGTGAGCTCGGTTCCCGGCCAGGCGGGTGACGTTTTTTCTTGAGAAGCTCATTTTCTACAAGCCACGCGGAGAAACAGATACAAATATACAACCTAGGGGTGACAGACAATGGGAGGCAGTGGGGTGACAGGCTGAGGAAGGGGGGAGGTCAGGGCAGACCACCCTGAGGAGGTGGCCTGTGTGGGGCGAGAGGATCCCGGGGAAGGACAGAAGGACAGAGGTGCTACCTGCCAGCTCGGCCCTCACAGGGGTCCGTTACACAGGTTGGGAAACTGAGGCACAGAGAACGTCAGCAACATGCCAAGGTCATACAGCTGAGAAGCAGCACAGGTGGGACTTGAACCCAGAGCCCTGCCCCCAGCACCTGCTCACGTAACCACGATGATCGCTGGCCCTTTGAGGACATGCAGGAGCACAGAGTCCTCTCTGGTCCTGCCCCCCGGGTCCCAAGTCAAGGTCCTCTGGACATACAGAGACCACAGGGTGGCTGTGAGCACTACAGGCTGATGGATAAGCTGTCCCCACCGGCTCCCCACCGCTGCCAAGTGCCACCCGCCGTTTCCGGGCACTCTCGACAGGTCTTCCATGACAGGCTCACAGGGGCTCTGCCGGCTGCAGTCCCCAACAATGTGTGTGGCAAAGGACTGGATGCTTCCTTTCCAATCTGTCAGGGTCCCGGATGTGGTCCCACTGCGTGCAAGTCCCTGGAGCTCAACGTGGCCCAGGCCCCGCTCAGCTCGGACTCGGAGCTCGCACTCAGGGCCGTATCAGACCACTGTGACGCTTTGCAGACACTCCCGGTTCCTGCAGTTCTCATTGTGCACGGCTGACAGCAGCTCCCCGACCATGAGAAGCGCTCAGCTCGGGTCACCACGCACCAGCCCCCAGCATCTGGCCACACCGTCCCTGCCACCTGCCTCAGGAGCCACGGCGTGTCTTCCCGGTGCCACCCCTGGAACAAGAGTGTCCGGCCAAGGCTCTGTCCCCAGAGGCCCCCACAGCCCTGGTCCCTGGTCGCAGGACCGGTTCGAGCCTCACAGCTCAGTGCTATGCTGGCCTTTCTGGGACTCGGCGCGCAAGCACGGCTGCTGTGGGGCCGGGCGACGTGTCTCGCTTGATCCATGTCCATCTGGCCAGCCGATCTGCTCCTTGAGCCCCCATGCTTTTCTTCTAGTTCAGTCTCACTCCAGAATGGCCTGCTCTCCCGGAGCACCCCAAAGCTGGCAGGTAGGGTGGGCTAGGTTCCTCCCTGCTTTTTTTTTTTTTTTTGGTTTTTTTTCCAAAGCAATTGCTAAGCGTTTCCCATTTTTTGGTCACCAATGCTAACAAAATCATTTACTGGGTTTGGGTTTTGCTGTGAGATCAGCTCAGGCACTCAGCATTCATCCCGTCAAACAAGTTGGGGTGCCCCCCGTCGGGGCTGGGGCCTCCTCTCTTTGCCCAACTTCAGCTGTTTCAGGATCAGGAAACATATTCTTGAGCATGAAGTCAGGGGAGTTTGGGCTAACGTTTAGTTTGATTCACTCCTGCTGCACATGTGGCTGCTTCATTTTAACGGGCTACACGATGTTTAAAGTGAATATCGATGTAGCTGCATTAATAGATTCTTATTCATCATACTTATTACTTTTTTGTCTTTTTCTGCCTTCTCTGGTTTTAACGGAGCATTTTCTCTCCTCTCTGAACGTATCAATTATGCTTCTTTAAGTTTTTTCTTTTTTTTTT
>PVKE010000617.1:107464-132496 GCA_004027555.1 Craseonycteris thonglongyai | reverse complement strand
TTAGATGGAAAATACCAAACCCCCAAATGAATTGCTTTTACGATTTTAAATACTTACTGCTTTGAGTTGATTGCCATATTTTCAACAATGCCTGTAATTTTCTCTACTAAATTAGTAAATGTTATCTTTTCCAACAAGTAGAAGTCTTCTGCATAGACATTTTCACCTAAAGGTCCAAAGAACTTAAAATAAAAGCAATTATTGTATCTTTTAGAACCCAGAAAAGCAAATATTTTCTCATGAAATAAATATTTCTTTAAGCATAAATTGACTAGAGACTAAATAGATGGTGGCTATTAATCCCATCATCTACTAACTCCACTGGGGAAAAAACAAGAGAAAAATTTTTTTTTCACTTTCATATTACAAATAACATTTTACATAAACACCCAAATTAAAGTGACAAAAATAATAGCAAATTTTTTTCTATTTGAAAGTTTTACTGTGAACTTAATGTTCCAATTGAAAGCTTTTTATTCTCAAGTAAATTATAAAAGCAACTATGTTTCATAAATCTTTTAATCTCAATTCTATTTTCCAGTCATCTATAAATTGTAGTCTATACTAGATATGAATATATAAGCAAGGCACAAAGTGAATTAATGTGTAAGCAAGGCATAAAAGAGCAAAAACCAAGAGACAAACCACATAATTACTTAATAATGCCAATCAATCTTCATTCAACTGATGTTATATAATGGTTTGGAACTCAGCAAGGTCCTGCTGGTTAGCTTTAAACCATTAAGTACAAGAGGGGGAAGCTGTCAAATTGCCACATACCTAATTTCTCAGGATGGCTATTCCATCACAACCACCACTAACTCTACTACCATTAACATTTGCTGAGGAAACTAAGACATGAAATCATCATATTATGAACACAAGCCTTGATGTAGAAAGGTGGGCTTGAAATAGTCTTACGAGTTAAACAATTCTACTTATTAACAAACAATCAGAAAATATGTCAACCAGGACATTTCTTTTTTCTTGGTAAAAAGAGCAGAATGAAATGGTGTGGATTTTCTCACTTCCTCTTCATCTGCAATTAATAATTTCTAAAAATTAATAAAATATAGTTCCTGAATCTTATTTGTTCATATCATAGGTGGCATCAGCTAGAATGTTGGCATTCCAGCTAAACAAATGTTAAGTTTCACCTTACACATAAAATATGACTCTTTAAAACGAAAAACACAGGCACTATAAAACTAAAAGTACACTTAGCCACATTTTATTACCTTAAGATTTGATATTATTTTTAAGGTAACTTTGAAAGATCTTCCAGTGTTGTTTTTTGGACTACACATAGGAGAGCCCTGGAAAATAGTTGAATTTTGTCTATATCACATCTAGTGACTTGAGCAGTTTTGTTAATAGCTCAGAATAACGATATAAAATCTCAAATTATTTTAAGTAATTACCGAGATGGCTACTTTTGCTGATTAAATTGAATAGACTTTATTTCATCTATGTAAGTCAAGGATCAAACAGTTAGGAGAAGCAATTCTTCTGTGTCTTAGTTATTCTATGTCAAGTTGAATATTTGTAGATCAAAGTAACTTAAATAGTCTAAAATCACATTATGTGCACGTTGGGAAAAGAAACATTTGACTTGAAAGTCATGTAATGGTAAAATAAAACTTACCTAGTGCTTAAATCTTTATAATATTTTATAAATCTGTTATTTCTGTTGTACAGAATAAATGTTGTAACAGAAACTCATTACCTCCTTTGAAAGCGCATTAAAATTTTAGAAAACTCTTACAGTGTTCATTCATATACTGAGGTAAAAATCTCTCTCCACTCATGGAAGTTTTTGATCAACTGGTCTTGATCTACTATGCTGACTCTCATTGAGTGTAACACAAATTAAGCCTACTATGTACCCACTAGTTCCCATGACAGTCAGCCAATATTTAGAGAAAAGAAGAGTTAATATTGACTGAAAATTTACTCTGTGTCTGGGGTTGTTCTATGTGCTTTATATATAAAAGTATATTTAATCTGACAACTCTATAAACCAGACTATCACCATTTCCTCTGTACAAATGAAGAAACCAAATCTCATGGAGGTCATATAATTAATGGTGTAACTGGAATTTGAATCCCAATTTGTCTGGCTTAAAAAAAAGTGCCTTGCTGTTTCCCTACTCTCTACTACCTCATGTCTATCAGCAATTTGTAAATACGTAGTATGACAAAAATAATTCCATTACAATCATAGCAAAGCATTATTTAGGGTTTTATTTGATATTAAACTATATAAACTTTTAACTCTTTGGCATGCAGTAAGAAATTATCACTGTTGGTTATTAGATGGGAGGGCGGTTAGGAGGCTGGGTGAAAAAGGTTGCAGGATTAAGAAGTACAAACTGGCAGTACGAAATAGTCACAGGGATATAAAGTACAGCTTAGTGATATAGTGAACAATAGTGTAATAACTATATATGGTGTCAGGTGGGTACTAGATTTATTAGAGAGATTATCTCATAAGTTATATAAATGTTTAACCACTATGCTGTGTACCTGAAATAATATTCAATATATAATACTGATTATCAACTGTAATTGAAAAATAAAAAATAAACATTAAAAAAATATCATTGTTCCCCAGTTTTTATCATGCATAAATAATTTTAATTTTGATTATGTTTCAATTTAAATGTAAACATTTGAGCAGGTTCAGAATGAATATTGATTCTAAAATGTCAGAATTATTTCAATCATTAAGCTATTTGATTCAGAATAACTGTTTGCTACAATTGATGTGATTAATGTGTTTTACAGCACTACTCTGAAATAAAATAAGCTAAGTATTACATTATAGCTCATAAAACAAGGTACATATTTTGGATATATTATAGTTTTCTATAAAAGTACAGTTGTACAAATAAAAGGAAAATCAAAATTCAAAATTTCTATTAATCACCACAAAAAAAGCCAACATTATTTTATATAATACTACCTCCAGCCACAACCTCTCCCCTGAAGTCAAGTCGTATGTTCAATGGCCAGCTCAACAAGCCTACTTGGAGGTCCAGAACTGAACAATGAACTTGTAACATGTCTAGAAGTGAATTCTGTCTTCCTCATTCCACACCTCCTAAACATCCCTTACTTGTTCTGCAGTCTTCTTCATCTGAATACATGGCAACTCCTGTTAGACACATAGTTTCACATCCTACATCAAGTCTGTCAGGTATTCTTATTCATTCTTCCTCCAAAATATATCCTACATGTACTTTTCACTACTTGCATTACTGGTCTGAGACATCACCTCTCACTAGGACTAATTCAGTATCTCCTTACAGGTTTCCTAACCCCTACAGTCTATTCACAATATTACAGCCACTTGAGATCCAAATAAAAGGTTTGATCTTGTCAAACCCCAGTCCAGAACTATGAGCTCCATATCTCAGAGCAAAGCTGGAATCCTTAAACTGCCTATAAAACCTTACTGGTCTCCCCCCTGAGGCTTCTCTGAGCTGCTCTCCTGACTACTCTCTCTGCACCTGCTACTCCTAGAACACAAAGACATGATCTCATCTCAGAACCTTTGTCCTCACTGTTCCCTCCACCTACAATGTTCCTCTTTCAGATATTTGACATAACTTACTCCCTCACCTCCTTTGGTTCTCTATCCAAATGACACCTGATTCATCAGGATGCTATTTGCCCACCAAAATATAAACTATGAAAACATACTTGTTCACCCTGTACTCTCAGAATCTAGAAGAATGCTTGGTTCACAGCAGATGAGAAGAAGTGTAATATTTTCTCCCAAAGCAAGTGTTAAAAGAGAAAAAGAAATGCCATTTCTGGGCTTCCACATAACTCATTAACAAAATTCACTAACACTTTACATTATTGTAATAATAAATGGGAACCATTGTCACCAATTTGTAAAATAGCACTATACATATATGAACCATGCGGGAGGCCCCCAGTTTGGTTCTTGACCCTCCTCCACCCTCCAACCCTGCCACCCAGGTTGACCCCCTGGCTCAAGGGGGCATGCCTCTCATGCAGGAGGTGCCCAGCCCAGTTCCTGCCCTGCACAGCCCTGGCCCACCTGCGTGGAATGAAACAATGTTGAAAACTGATGACATACAACTATGGAGACTGCTCTAGGCCCTTCCCATTCTCTCTGTCTCTGTTTCTCTCTGTCTGTCAGAAATAAATCTTTAAAAAAATAATAAGTAGATAGTATCCACTAATTTTTTCTATAAAGACTCTTTAATCAAATGTTTGTGATGTACTAAGAGAAAAAAGTGATATAAAATTATATAATATAGAATTACAATTATGGTTTTTAAAGAAATAAGTAATTCTGTAGGGTAGAAAAAAGGGTTAGAAGGAAAACAATAACGCATTAATAAATTTTATTAGGATGGTGGGAGAATGTAATTTTTTCCTATAGATTTTTAAAGGTTATATTGATAAATGCTTTATACGTCAATACAAAAGTAACATACTGTTATCAAAGAATCAATTGCAGAAAAAGCTAAAAGAACAGTATGATGTCACAATGTACTATCTACACCTACCATAACAGTTCTCAATCACGATGTTGTAGTGTGTACTAAGTTATTTATTCTGATACCTACATTAGAACAAAACAAAAGTTATCCCCACAGAACACGCTTCCTCACCTGCATTCAACGTTCTCATCAATGGTGGAAGTGGTGAAGTAACAAGTACGGTGCCATACACCAACCATCTCAGTGTCCACTTAGTTATGCTGAGACCTGTATGGTGTGTCTGGCATAAGTGCACCAGCCTCTGCACGTGTTGTATCAGGTGTGTTGTAACAGAAAAATGTGTGGGACCCCTATAACACAGTATCACTAAAAAAAAAGGTCAAATGTTTTTCTTACTTACTTTCCCATTGCTGACAATACCTATTTCTCCAGGATATAAGTTAAGTACATCTCTACAGAATAACTGATGACTTCGAAAAATATTCACTCCAATGGTATTATATTTCTTCTCAAAAGCATTCTTATCCATCCCCTAAAGCATGAGAATAATGAAACAATAGTAAATATATTGATTATTCTCTTAACAAAGCCTACTTTAATATATTAGTATAAAATTTAAACTACACTAAATTATGATTTTAAAAAGTATTATTTTCGGGAAAGCTGGGATGGCTCAGCGGGTTAAGTGCTTGCTTTGAAGGCCCGGGGACTGAGGATCGAATCCCAGCCCCGGCCCATGCAGACCAACATGCTGAACTGGGGTGTGCCCCCAGTTCAGTTCTTGCCAGGGCCTATGTGGGGGCTTCCGGCTCAGTTCCTGCCCTGCGCCGCCCTGTGCCCACCTGTGGAGTGAAACTATGTGGAATACTAATGTCAACTATGGAGACTGCTCTGGGCCCTCCCTTCTCTCTGTCTCTCTTTGTCTCTGTTTCTCTCTGTCAAAAATCAATAAAATAAATCTTAAAAAAAAAAAGTATTATTTTCTTCTGAACCCACATTAAAAAAAAAAATCTTTGTTTTCCAAGTCAATTAGAATATTTGAACATCTTTTTACAAGTAGATAAATCCTGATACTCATTCTTTGAACATTTCAAGTGAATTACTGATTAGTAAACTGCTAGCGAACATCAATTTAAATACAACTGAACATTCAATATATGAAATGTTTATTAAATTCTGTTTATTAAATACCCCCATTTTATTATGCTCAATAAAAAATGTCTTTAAAACAGAAATAACCTATCACCCCATTATACCAACCCCACACAATAATTGAATAACAGTGCATTTAATTCCTTAAATACAAAAGTAACCCATGGTCAGAGTCAAAAAAATATATGTACATTCACAGAAAGTAAACCATGAATGTGTTCCAGACATCTTCATACTAAGATAAAATTCTCCATATCAGCACCTGTTAAACTTTAGTGTGCATACAAATCACCTTGGTGACTTGTTAAAACATAGTTTCTCTTTCAGTAGATCAGAGTAGGGCCTTAAATTCTGCACTAGTAAGTTCCCAAGTGTGATGCTAGAAATGTTCCATCTGTGCTGTCCAATATTTGAAATGTGGCTAGCATGATTGAAGAACTAAATTTAAAATTTAAGTATAAATTGCTACATGTAGTTAGTGACTATAGTGTTCAAGAGTGCAGCCCTAGACATTCCTTACCCAAATTTCCATCTCAATTATCCCCTCAGATCAGAAGCTCCTGAACTTCCAGCTCACTCATCCCAGTGTCATCAAACCATTACTCAACCCTTTCAGTCCACTGACCATACCACTTATTTATTGTCCATCATACTTCCCATATCATAATTTTCCTCCCAAGTTACACCCCAGAGTACTTTACTATAACATCCATCTTCCATGCTCAGCCCCCTTGAATGCTTCCCCTTGGTGATATTTGCCTGGCAAAATCCCAACTCTGGTTAAATACAACTCTGCTTCCTTTGTTATTGGATCCAAACTGTGTCAGGAAAGCTGAAGACAAACACGCAAACAACACTGAGCTCACTTTTAAATTACAGTCATTAACCTCAAGTGAGCCCTCAGAAATCTTCCCACACTAACATGCAGAATTTATTTTCTCACTCTCAGAATACAAAAATATTTGCCATTTTCTCTTTTTTCCTTAAATCTCTAATAACTCCCACTCTAGCACTTAACTAGTGAACTTTCTTTCGAAAATGAAAGTGATCAGATGAGAAGTATCTTGCTACTACCAAATAAAACTACCTTTCTGCATCTGTACTCATATATTCAGCCTTTCCTCTGATTAAAATATATGAACAATTTCTGTTCTTAAGACCAACACTTAAATGCCTCTGTGCAAAAATCATATCATTTAACATTTATCTTTTCCCATTTAAAAGAATATTTATCCCAAAATTATTACACTTATTAACTGTTTTTCAGTAACATATTTCCAAGCACAATGACTTATACTTCTTAAATATGTAACCAATACTTATTGTGCAAACAAACAGCTACTCACCTCAGTCAGAAATGTTTTAATTTTATCTCCAGAGTAAATAGCTGTAGCAGTTTCTTCCTTTGCCAGTTTCTTGAGAAAGTTCCTCAAAACACTGTTTTTCTGCGTCATAAAAGCTGCCAAAATTCCTCTAGAAATAGCTGTGTTCTCTTCACTTATTTTTGATGTAGGATTATAAATAAGCCCCAACCGACTATGAAAACTTGTTTTCTGCAAAACACATTTATAGGTGAAAAAGATCTGTATCTTACACACCGTTTGACAGTTGAACTTTTTTTTTCTTCAATCAAGTTTACTTTTATCATACAGCCATTTTTACTGTTACAGTCTATGTTGACTGTATTAAATTTGGCTATCAGTAAAAGAGCCTACAATCATTTCAGTAATGCTAATTACTTCACTTCTTTGCCTAATTATTTTATAATGCAATACTTTAACAACTTCTTGTGTATTTGTGTATGTGAAATAACACACAAACACACACAAAAAAACAAGTATGTACAGCTCAGCAAATTAACTCATAAAACTATTACCCAGATCAAGAAATAGAGCACTGTCAAAGGCATCTCTCACATCCCCTGCCAATTACTACAATCTAAAGACAATTAACTTTTCTAAAGACAACTATCCTGTCATTTATGACAGTATCTTGTTTTTACAGTTTACTATCTAACCTTGCATTGCTAAACATTTCATCCATTTTGAACTTCACATAAATGCAATCATATAAAATAGTATGTATTCTTTTATACTTTGTTTCCACTCCACATAATTGGAATTTATCAACATTGTTTTGTGTAGCTGCAGTTTATCTATCTAATCGAATCTAATCTATTTGGTGCTGTATAGAATTCCATGGTATGAATATACTCTTTTGTCCATTCCACTGATGCTGAATATTTGAAGTATTTTTTGTTTGTTTGTTTGATGCTCTACAAATAGAATAAGCCCATCTCCAACTTTAGAAGATGGCAAACAGTTTTTCAAAATACTGGACTAGGTTTTACTGTCATCAGCGTCATATGAGAGTTCCATTATCTCAATGACTTTTTAGTGTAAATAATTTTGGTGGATATCTAAAGATATTTCACCAGGGTTTAATTCACTTCTTCTCATTATTAATGCTATTAAACATCCTTTAACATGTTCTTTGGCCTCTATCCTGATTTGCCTATTCAATCTTTGCTAGTACTTTATGGGAGATAATCTTTTCATTACTGACTTATAAGGATTTGAGTTCTAAGACTTGAGTGTACTGTTGGTTGTATGTATGCAGATAACTTCTTGCCTTTTTATTCTCTTGATGGTGTGTGTCTTCTGACAAAAAACAGTCCTTAATTTTAAGTACTTAAGTTTACTGGTATTTTAATTCATGGCAACTGGGTTTTGTGTTCTGATTTAGAAATCTTTCACCATTCTAAAGTCATAAAGTATAATATATGAATGGGTCGCTGTCTGGGTTCCCTATTCTTTTTCCATTGCTCTATTTTTCTATTGTTGTGCTACTATGAAATTGTCTTCAATTATATAGCTTTATAAAACATCTTCATATCCAGCAGAGCAATCATCCTACTTTCCTCTTCTTTAAGAGCAATTTAGCTGTTCTTGGTCCTTTGCATCTATAAAAAATGTTGAGAATAAACTTGACAGTTTCCATAAAAAAAATACAGAGATTCATATTGGAATTACAGTGAAGCCATACATCAATCCTGAGAGAACTAACATCTTTATAATACTGTCTTTCTATTCATGATTATGGTCTATTTCCCCATCTATGTAGAACAAATGAATATATTTTCCCCCAATATTTTACTGTGTAAAAATTTTACACACATTTTGTTGCATTTATTCTTAATACTTGATATTTTTGATACTATTCTAGGTGACATATTTATTTAAAATGCATTTGCTGTTTGTTGAAACTCTCAGAATTAATTATTGCATACTGATGTGTTTGTGTGGTAACCTGGTTGATCTAAAAAATTAATTCTAATAATTTATGTGTGGATTTATATGTATTTTTCTGTATAAACAATTTGGAAAAATGACAATTTAAAATTTCCCTTTTTAATTTTTATACGGTTTATTCTATGCTTCACTTGTTTAGGATTTCTGCATCTATGTTCCTAAGTAAGACTGGTCTACAGTGTTCCATTCTTTATAATGTGCTTTTAGGCATTCGGTGTTGAAGTAATGCTCATCTTGTAAAATGAGTTGTAATATACTGCTTATTTTTCTATTCTATGGAAAAAAATTGTGTAAACTGGTGCGTAGCAGTTCACTATTATGATAATATAGGTTTGGATTTTTCTATTTTGAACATTTTTTTCAATTAAACTTTTAATTCTTTCAGTAATTAAAAATATATTATTCCTATCTTTGTTATGCCCACAGGATCTTGAGGAACATCTTTTAGCCATTTTTCTTGATCAGTTTTATCAGGTATTTTATCCATTTTATTAATCTTTTCAAAGAACCAACTTCTGGCTTTGTGGACCTTTACTATATGTCTTCTATTTCATTACTTTTTACTCTTATCTTATCCTTTTCTTCCTTTGATAGAAGTTTAGGTTGCTAGTTTTAAGATATGTGCTTAGATGATTGATTTTATAACCTTTTTATTTTCAGATATTTGAGGGCTGTCCACAAAAAGTCCAGCCATCAGTGCTTATTTTTATTACACAGCTGGATAGTTACCAGACAGCCCTTGTATATGTAACACAAACTTAGTTGTAACTGTCAGGTTTTAACCTCATTAGACCATTCATTTCAAAACTTCTCTCAAATATGCGTTTTTGTACCAAAATGTCACATAGAAACATTTAATTTTCAAATATATAGAGATGTTATAATTTTATTTTGGTTATTGACTTCTGACTTAATTACAATGTAGTCAAAGGATATACTTTGTTTGATATCAATACTTGAAAACGATACTTCCTTTATAGTGCAGCAACTACAAATATTTTTTTAAATGTTACATTTGTGCTTTGCAAGTATGTATATAATGCATTTTGCACTTCTTTATCATGTACATTAGGTCAAGTTTGATGATCTTGTTATTTAAATCTTCTGTGTATCCCTATTGATCCTGTGTACTTGTTCTACTTGTTATGGAGAGAAGCATGTTAAACTTTCATACTATGGTCATGGTTTTGTGTGTTTTTCATTAAAGTTTTGTCATGTTCTGCTTTATATTCTATGAGCCTGTCCTCTGAGAGGAATTATTATGCTGAAAATGCTTTTCTACATGAAAAAAAAAAATTGGAGAAAACTCCGATTATACTCTGACTACTGAAGCGGCCTGAAAGCAACAGCCCTAATAAGAATGAGCATCTTTAGCGCCTAGAACTGGTTTCCTATCATTTCCCACTAAAAGTAGTTAGGAGTCTTTGAACAAAAGGCAAATTATAGATCTAATACAAAGGGACTATAAGGTAAGAAAGGGACAGATACCTTGTTTGATGGAAAGCAAGAAAGTGCTCAGAAAAAGGACACAGGAGTCAACTTTAAGGGGTTTACTGGTCAATATGGGGCACTGTAAATATCTATAAAAGAAACCATGTAAGTGTTGGAAGATACACACACACACAAATAATAATTCCATGAGCCAAATGACACTTGAAAATAAGAGAAAAAAATGTTGGGAAGCTGGGATCGCTCAGCGGGTTAAGCGCTTGCTTGGCAGCCCCGGAGATCAGGAATCGAATCCCGGCTCTGGCCCATGCGGACCCATATGCTGAACTGGGTGTACCCCCAGTTTAGTTCTTGCTAGGGCCTATGTGGGAGCCCCCGGCCCAGTTCCTGCCCTGCGCAGCCCCACGCCCACCTGTGGAGTGAAACTCTGTGGAAAATTAATGCTGTCAACTACGGAGACTGCTCTGGGCCCTCCCCCTTCTCTCTGTCTCTCTCTATTGGTCTCTCTGTCTGTCAAAAACCAATAAAAATAAATCTAAAAAAAAAAATGTGTGTTTGCCATTAATAAAGGTGACTTTTCTGAAAATTGGTTAACTAAATATAAAGAATAAAGAATTTCATATGGATTTTTAGGCATACCGGTAGTTTTATTTGTCAGTTGATAAGGTAAATGTCTATTTTTGAACAATACCAGCTAATAAATGAAGAATAATCTCTCTTGACTGATTAACAGTAGTATCATCAACAGATCTTAAAAGAATCAGGTAAAAGGTTGTAGGTTACAGGGTATTCACACAGCATCAAAAGATGGCTGTGCATTTTAATTGCAATTTGAAAAAGTAAGAAACCTATTTACAAAGTAGAGATTTAGCTATCACCGCTTTATGCTTTAAATGTGTAATGCAACAACTTGTCATTTTATGTGCTTTAACAAGATGACATATGCAAGGGCTGTCTGGAAAGTATCCAACCAAGTAATATGAAAAATAGAGGCATTAATGGGTAGATTTTTCTAGACAGCTCTCATGTGTGTGTGTGTGTGTGTGTGTGTGTGTATGTGTACGCATATATACACACATGAGGTCTGATGATAAATTTCACAAACTCACTCTAGAAAAAGGGCTACATATACCTCATTGCTGAATATCACCACAGTCACCTTTGAAGTACTCCCCTTGGGAAGTGCTTAGTCCACCCTTCAAAGCAATTTTGGAACTCTGTTTCAAAAATGTCAACTTGGTTGACTGATGTTTTTGTCAGTACTGTTACTGGCCACCTTGACCTCTCTAATCAGTGCCTTTTTCTCTTCTCTAAGAAAAGTGTTTAATCCATTTGTACATTGCTGTTTTCTTCATGGCATTATCCCCATAAACTTGGACTAACATGTTTCTGATTTCACTCGACCTCTTGCCAAGTTTAACAAGAAATTTCGTCTTTGTTTGCTGCTCTAATTCAAGTTCTAACATTTTCGAGATGGCACACAAAAACACACAATAATGAATGCCCCTCAGGAAAACACTGCCACATGGCAACTCGAACACAGCTGTGAGACTCTGATATACCAAGGTCATGAAATCTTACCAAGTGGTTTGTACAATGCTGCCAAAAAAGCGCACAATGGCAAGTTTCCATACTTAATTGTCAGATCTCATATATAGGGTCAGGCAGTAGTAACACCTTTTTTAGTTTATCAGCTCATAAACAAGGACCGTTACTTCTGTTGGATCCTGTATTTTATGTATAGCTATATAGATACAGATAACAGATAATGTACACAGATACATGTATATGCTGTCTGGAAAGCATCCAGCCATGTAATATAAAAAATACAGAGTCAGCAGAAGAATCACCCTTTTTAAAGCAGTATAGTGTGCTTGAGTGTGGTATTGTTATGTTACAGAACTACATGTTAATGATTTTGTAATAAAAAGATATACTATAAATCACTAGCTCATAAAAAAGTGGTGTTACTTCTGCCAGATAGCCCTCATATATATCATGAAGTATACAGCATCATCCATGAAGTCCTCTTGCCAGAACATGTTTAAACTATTACTAAATCTAAGCTTTAGATATAAGTTCTACAACAAAGAAAATGTAAGGACTAGAAGAACAAATTAAAAATAATACAAGTATATAATCAGTTAAATTCAAAATGTAGAGTTTTTCTACAAAGCAAATAGCTTGGTCTCCTTAAAAAGTCAATAGAAAAAATATGGATGGGATTGTTTTACAATAATAAAAAAAAACAAAACAACTAATAAAATGTAACAATGAAATGTACTGTGGAAAGCGTTTTTGGATCTTGGTTTGAAAAAAGAAAAGATGTCTTTGTTGGAACTGAGAAAAATTTAATACAGATTGAGTACTAATAATGTGATAGTGGTATCGCAGTTATTAGAAGAATATCCTTATTTTTGGGAAATGGATCTTAAAATACTAACAAACGATATATGCTGATTTCTACAACTTACTTTGAAATGATCTGGACCACGCTTGTCCAACCTGCAGCCCACAGGCCATATGCGGCCCAATACAAATTCGTAAGCTTTCTTAAAACATGAGACATGTTTTTTTTGTGATTCTTTTTACTTTTTTAGCTCATCAGCTATCATTAGTGTTAGTGTATTTTATGTGTGGCCCAAGACAATTCTTCTTCCAACGTGGCCCAGGGAAGCCAAAGGTTGGACACCCCTGCCTAGAGCCACTCCTGCTCCGCCTCTCCAAACAGATAATTAGATAAATATGGCAAGATGTTAATAATGATAGAATCCAGGTCTTAGGTATGTAAGTGCTCATTATCTTAGTCTTTTGAATGTTGTATAGTAATAAAAAGGAAACACAGCCTCCAAAAAACAGACCCAGGGAGCTATGAGAGGCTCAAGTGATATAAAGGCAGCAATTAAAAATAAGCTGGATGAAATGAAATGACAATAAAAGAGACTAAAAATATACCAGAAAGAATAAAAGAACTGATATAATAAAAAATTTAATTAATGTGCTAGATCAGAAGTCAACAAAGTACAGCCTATGGGTAAAATCCCACCTGAGGTCTTTTTTTCTTTAGTCCTTTAGGCAAAAAAATGTGAAAAGGGAGAGCAGCCAGAATTTTAATAGAGAACAAGATAGACAAGAAGAGATGTCCTGGAATCACCCTTTCCCCTTAGGGTCTGCAAAGCTGCACACACACTATGGGGTCCCACTCAGGACAGCCACAGTGGGGCATGGGGAAGACTTCCAAGCATTTCTTGAATAAGCACTGCTGAACAAAAAGCTTCTCTGACCCAGGGCGACTGTTTTGTTTTTTTTTTCTCTTTAAAATGCTATTGCTTCCATATTATTATTATTTTTTAATATTATTATATTTTATTGTTAAATTTAATGGGGTGACATTGGTTGGTAACAATCAGACAGTTTCCCAACGTACAACTCCACATCACATCGCCCATGCATTGCATTATGTGCCCACCTCCCAGAATCAGGTCCCCCTCCAACCCCATATATCTGGTGCCAGAGTGACTCTTAGAAAGTCAGGTTTACAAATAAAATTTGTAAGTCATGTGATGACAAATGATTACTAGAATTAGTGGGGTGATCATATTGTAAGGTATAAAAATGTCAAATCACTATAATGTATACCTGAAAATAATATAACTACTATAATACTGTGTACCAACTAAAATTATAAAAAAAAAATTAACATCATTCCAAGCACTCTGGAAGATTGTACATGACAAAGGTTTAAGCTTCTTAGGAGTAACAATAAGAGGAAATGCCAAGATATTATTCCATGGGTGAATGCGAGACAAAATTATAAAATCTGAATTGTGAAAGTAGTCTCTAATTAAGTTGGACACACATCCAGCAGAAAAGCATGAAAATCTAATTCTATGAGGACTTAGGTACAAACTTTGACCAGTAAGTGGCTTGTGCTGACCCACAGGCAGTTCTTAGAAAAATAAAAGATGAAAATGAGGGGAAAAAAAATCTGAGCAAGGGGGATGCTAGAATAGCTCAGCAGCTGAGTGCTTGCCTCGCAGTCACGGTGTCTAGGGTTCGATTCCTGGCCCTGGCCCATGAAAGCCCGTATGTTGAACTGCGGCACAGCTGGTAACTGCCAGTACGGCTCAGCAGTAAAGGTTCAAGTCTCTTATATGCAAGGCCCCCAGTTCAGCTCCTGCCCCGCATGGCCCCACATCCACCTGCGTGTAATGAAACCATGCCACAACTAACAATGTACAACTATGGAGACTGCTCTGGGTCCTCCTCCCTTCTATCCCTTTCTCTCTCACAAAATAAATCTTAAAAAAAAAAAAAAATCTGAGCAAGAATATTACAGATATTCAATCAAGCCTTCAGATGACAAGAGCCAAAATCCTGCTTGCATCCTCATGAGAAGCCCCAAGCCAAAACACTCAGCCAAGTCATGCCTGAATACTTAAACCCTAGAAACTGTGAGCAAACAATTGTTTACTGTTTTAAGACATTAAGTTATGGGGTAATTTGTTATACAGCAAAATTTACACATAGCTAATACAAAACAATATCATAAAATATTTTGCTTTATGCTTTTTGGGTGCTTTTATATAGGCAGACTTACCATATGTTTTAATGCTTTCAAAAGCAGTTTTCTCCCAGATGGTTTGTCAAAATCAGCAATAATCCAGAGAGTAACTGAAGAAATGGCATTGTCATCTGAAAGTTTCAAACAGTTTAGTCAAACTAATACTTTTAAAAATCAAACTAAAAGAAGGGGACATACAAGTAACAAAGCAAAAATAATCTTTCTGAAAAAAAGCAAATATTGCTAAAAATTATACACACATAGTAACATACATATAAAAATGCTAGAAGAGTTAATTCATGATATAAGTTTTATATAATCTCAGATCCAAAAAAGAAAGAAGAGTTCCTAGGAACACATCTGTGGGATATGTCTATACCAGTAGACATAGTTGTATTATATTTATCAAACTGCTAGTGTTGGCACACAAAATTGCCTTCTAGCTACAGTTGTTAAAAACAAAACAAAAACAAAGGTTGATGTTTATACCCCACATATATGTAAAGGCAGATACAATAAGGCTTATTAGATATTAAAAACAGCAATATTCTATTAGCTTACAATTCATTTATTTCAAAATATCTGGCTATTATTAACTTGGATTAATTCATATCATCCCTTGCCAACATCAATGCAATTATTTTTTTTTAAAAATTTGAAAATTTGGATGCCACAGAAAGAAACAATTTTTCATTCTGAAGTCTCAGTTAAATGCATTTATTTCATCCATCCTCAGTAGATAACATCTGAAGTAACACTGGACTTGCCGTCATCAAAATCTACAGAAAAACTAGTCTCTTAGATCACTTGACTTAAAATAATTATAAAAAATCTGCTATATCATGCAGCATATTCTTTTCAAAAAAGATGTCTTCTTGCTGTCCACACTTTTACCATCTCACCTAGTAAATTGAGAAATATTTCAAAAGTGCTAAGTAAATTTCTCACAATTCTTTATTTCTTTACATAGTTACATAAATGCAAATAAGAGGAAATTGGGGATTTATCAGTTAATAAGGAATTCCTTTAAATTGCAAGAGATTTAACAAAAGGGCATTAATTATAGACTAACTTATTCTGATGCCCACAAGTAATTTTTGAAATATAGCCCAGAACCTGTAGTTTCTCCTATTTTTTATTCCCTATTTCTGTCTCCTTTTCTTTTCACTTTACATATTCAAGATCTTAGCATGACAGAAAGGGACTGCATTATATTTTATTATGTCTTGGACTCTGTGCAGACAGATCACTTTATGAACATAAAACTATGGATCAGTTAGG
The DNA here is from genome assembly GCA_004027555.1 of Craseonycteris thonglongyai. NCBI lineage: Eukaryota > Metazoa > Chordata > Mammalia > Chiroptera > Craseonycteridae > Craseonycteris > Craseonycteris thonglongyai. Next base: position 116,258 of record PVKE010000617.1, on the reverse strand, counting down.
AAGTAATTTGGGGGCCATCTGATCCAAACTTGGATTAATTTCACTGCAATCTCAAAAATTGGTTGTGTGGCCTCTGCTTAAATCTCATATATAAAAATTTACCCCTTACTACATAGTTCATTCCATCTTTAGATCACTCTCATTCTTAGAAAGTCACTGCTTTGTATACTGAAATATGAGTCAGTCTTCTTTCATGCATTGGCTCTCATTTTTCTCCCAGAGCAAAGCAAGTCAAACAAAACAAAGCAAAACACAAAGCAACCAAAGTGTAATTATCTTCATCTACCTGAATAGTTCATTCTACCCTAACAAATCCATGCCCCCACTGAGGCTTCCCTGTCTAGGCTAAAGCCTTATTTCAAAATATATTCCTGTCTTGGTCTCCCTGCCTTTGGTTTCAACCTCAACTTAAGCAAAACATCCACATGTTATTTAATGAGAGTTTGAAACTATTCTTCTCTAATCTGGGAATTATACTTTTATTCATGCATTATAAGATATCAGTTTACATAGTCTTTGAAGGGTTTATTGCTTTCATAAAAAGATGAAAAATAATATAGCTTGCTTTAAAAAAAAGAAAAAACAAAATTAACACTTCTGAATATATAATTAGATAGGATAGGAGGCATCATTTTCTCAGGAATCTTTATATCCTAACAAATCATAAACTCTCAAATTGAAAACCAGGCCTCTAGTCAAATATCAACATATAAAAATGTATTATGCAAAAATATAAAAATGTATTATGCAACATATAAAAATGTTACTAAAATTACAAGTTTTTGCTACTTTAGGAATAAATTCAGGAAACTAAAATATGCTTATTACCTTCTTGGGTTAAATAATACATGTTCTTTGCAATTACAGCACTCTTATCTTGCGAATCCAAGAAAAAGAAAGTAGAGAAATCTTCAGCATCGGCAGTTACTGAAAATTTTCATATTAAATGATGAATTAATAAAACATTCACAATTCAATAAGCATTTGTAGAAAAGTATATTGGAAGAATTATTTTACCTGATGTAGATATTAAATTAAGGTACTCCCAGTCAGAATACAAAATTAAAGGATTTATACGGGGTATAACATTATTTTTATCCATAAGGAAATCAATTGCCTTTGTTTGATCATTTAATGTGCCCTAAAATAACAAAATTATTATTGATTATGGCAATTTATCATGCATATTTTTTAAAGTTATGCAGAAAATACATTTAAAGGCTATTTAATCTAAAAATAAATCATTAATAGGCAAATTAGGATTTTCATAATAAATTTTCATGTAAAACTTTGAATTTCCTTTTCAATTAAGCAATTTTTAGATGTACTTATGCACGGAGAAATTTATTACTTTAAAAATCACTACTAAATGACCAGGATGAAAATTTTTATAAAATTAACTTTTGCAATTAAAATATTCTTTAACACAAAAAATCATTCATCATTCATCATATACTTTCTCATTAATGCTTACCTACCATAATAACTTCCTTTTGTAAATACTCAGTCGTATCCATCATTTTTTGAAGAATAGCTTTTTCTTGTTCTTCAGCAGTCAACTCTTCAAGGTTAAAGGATTCACCATTATAAAGAGCTTGAGGCAAAGGACCCAGGCCAGTCATTTTATAAAATCTTCCTCCTGCCTATTTGGTTCAAAAATAATAAAGTGTTAAACAGAATTTGGCTGTCTGAAAAAGAAATACATAAGGAAAAAAGGGATAGTGCCACATTTTTATATGCCATAGAAAACAATGCCAATTTTGCTAATTTTATTTGTTCTTCCCAAACATTATTTAAAGGAAAATAATTTCTCTACATAAAGCAAGATTCAGGAACTTTCTGTTTAGGGCTAAATAGTACATATTTTAGGGTTTGTGAGCTACCAGGTCTATGTCACAGCTACTCAAATCTGAAGTTATAGTGCAAAAACAGCAATGCACAACACATGAACAAATGAACATGGCCATGTCCCCCCAAAACTGTATTTATAAAAACAGGCAGAGGGACAGGTGGATTTGGTTTATAGGCTGTAGTCTGCTGACCCTTGATATACAGTATATTTACTTTTTTTAAAATATCAGTTTCCAGCATCAGAGATTCATTTATCCCTGTATTCATTGGTTTAATAAATATCTATTGAATTCATGCCACCAGCATTAAGCTAGATTTTGTGATTAGAGTTGAAAATCTGTCCCCAAGGGGTTCATATAATATATATGAGTTAGACAAGTTTGGGCTAGAATATTTTGGAAGAAGCAGAGACAGAGAAAAATGGATACAATCCAGTTAGGAGGTACATTCCAGGACCTGCTGCTAAATTGGATAGGTAGAGGGAAAATGTGAAATGATCAAGGATGACTCCCAAGGTTCAGTTGAGCAACTAACTAGGAGGGTTGTGCTACCATTGCCTAGATCAAACTTGCCCAACCTGCAACACAAGGGTCACATGTGGCCCAGGAAGGCTTTGAATGCAGCCCAACACAAATCCATAAACTTTCTTAAAACATTATGAGACTTTTTTTTTTTGTTGTTAATTATTTTTCTTAGCTCATCAGCTATCATTAACATTAGTATATTTTATGTGTGGCCCAAGAGAATTTTTCCAATGTGGCCCAGGGAAGCAAAAAGGTTGGACACCCCTGCTGTACCCAACTCTTATCTCTAATCTCCATGTTTCCTAATCCATCTCACTACATACATGTTTACTCTCCAACAACACATTCTCAACAATGAAGAATGGTTTTCCAAAAGGTGCATTATTATTATCACCACTGCTTAATATCTTTTCAGGTTTTTCACTGCTGCCAATGTCTTCTACTATTCTGAGTTCAAATTAAATACTCTTCATAAGAATCTGTGTAATGGGCCCCTTGCCTACTTCTCCAGCATTGTTTTAGTAATAGGAACTTTCCTCTGCAACACACACATAACAGGCTTATCATCTGAAAAGCAGCAACACCCATTCCTCTTAGTTTCTGCATGTCTCAGGACCTTCTAACATTTTTCTCTGGAACGGTAATCACCAACCACTTCCTTGTTTTCTTTCATCTAACTCTTCCTTCAACTTCAGGACTCTTAAATATAGTGCTTCAGAGAAGTATTCCTTTTTCCCACCCACAGAGTGTTTCTCTCTCATTCTGTGTTGTCTATTTGCTGAGTTTCTTCCAATGAAGACTCATGCACATCAATTTAGAACATTTCTTTGTGTTATTTCTCTGATGCTTTCCTTTCCTTTTTTTTTTTCTGTTCTTTCTGAATCTTCTTGATTGAGTCTCTGTTTCTTTTAGTCTTATTTTTTGTTTCTCTTCATTTTTGGTCTCTACTATTTATTTTTAATTTTCAGATCTTTCTTGCACTCTGTACTTTACTCCCCTGTGCCTAGAATACTATAGGAACTCAAAAAATATTTGTTGAAATTACAGATAAAGTTTGGATGGAGAAAAAATTATGGGAATATGAATTTATAGAAAAGCCTAAACGCATTTATTTTCTTTGTGATGTAGGAGTTATAATGATTTTCTAGGCATGAAAAAGAAGGTGGAAAAGGGGCTTATGGAACTAATAAATGTTAGAGTAACTTCTGGGACAAGGGAGAAGATAAAACCAAGCACAACTAAAGGATTGTCAAGTAACAGTCCATTTTAAACTGGAGATTAAAAAGACTTGGAAGAAATAAAGAAATTAAGAGACCAAAAATCTCATCAATATAGGATAGTCTCAGGGGAGTGAGAGGACACATACATGAAACAAAAAGAAGACTGTACTCATGCATTAAAAATTTTTAATTTAGTATTTCTGAAAAGTGCACTGCATCCTAACCTTTACAAAAATCATTAACAATTTTCATAATTTCAGGAGAAAATGACTGTAGGTATCTTAAAATGGTAACACCATAAAAATACTCATTTCATTGCTTAACTTGATAAAGAATAAAAGTGTGTTTCTGAATATGGTAGATATATCAAGCATGCTCATCCTCTCTCTCTCTTCACAAATATCACTAAAATAAGAATAAAAATCATGATAATGATGATAACAAGATGTGAATCCACAAAGAAAAACAGGAGTAAAGATAAAAAGTAGATGATCAAAGTAGATAAAGGAAGTCACACCTGTGCAGACAGAAAATAATGTCAACGTTTTTCACAATCCCTGACACCTGAAGACCTAGACACACACCATATCTTCGGAGAGGACAAGGAGCACAGCAGAAAATGTGGAAACCTGTTGAGAGTATAGATAGAGAGAGCAGTTGCATATCAAGGACCCCCTCACCACTTGAAAAGCCAAACTTCTGCTTTTCCTTAATCTGCTGATACTGAATCAGAAGACGACAGACTTGGGAATTCCAGGCTTGGTGGAAGGCTGAGAAAGGGGATGAAAAGCAGATGGGAGATTCAAGACAGTTCACATTTCTTCACATGCAATCCGTTATCCTCTCCTGTTTCTAGACATATCCCATTTCCTCATTTCCCACATCTACACTCTCTCAACTACCCCATATATTCCTTCTAAGAGAAAAATACAGAATTCCCATTTGAAAAAATCAAATGCTGCAACTGACAGTATTAGAAACAAAATCTATCGGTTCTTTTAATTGAAAAAATCAGTTCAGCTCCCCAGTAAGGCTCACCAACTACCAAGACCCATTTATTTGTAATCAGCTTTTTTTAGGGTTTCATACTTAGATGTAAAAGACCACCAGACATCCTAAGACATTTGATAACTGCTTTAAACACAGACAAGAGAAATAAAAATGAATGAAAAAGGAAGGAAGGAAGGAAGGAAGGAAGGAAGGAAGGAAGGGAGGGAGGGAGGGAGGAAGGAGACAAGCAAGCACACAAGCAAGCTATAAAAGGCAGAGAGAGATAATGAAGGGAGCAGAAAAACAGAGCAACACTTAAGAAATGAGACTGTATCCGTAGAAGAAAAATTGAATGCTACAAAAAAGGAACAGATTACAAGAAAGCTCTCCAGACATTTTTGAAAGACAAATAAATAAAAATCAAATAGTGACTCAACTCAGAAATCTAAGAAAGAACAGAGAAAACAAAGAAAAAGAGAAAACAAAGAACCTCCCAGAATTGATTTACATGAATCTCCATGAGAAGGTGCTCACCAAAGCCCAACCCACTGAATGAAAGAGTATCAAGATAAAGACATATCATCATGTGATTTCCAAACACAGGATAAAAGGATCCTAAAAGTTTTCAAACAGGAAAAGTAAGTAAATTGAGCAGAAAGACAAAGGAATAAAAAGCAGAACAGAATCACTGGTCTCAGCAGTCTATTAGAATCTAGGAGACAGTAAATAAAGCACCTAAAACTTGAAAGAAAATAATTACCCTTTCCAACTATCAATGGTAAGATTTTTAAACATAAAAGAGTTCAAATAACTTTTCACTCATGCATATTTGCTTGGAAGAGAAGTAAAATAAGAAAGAAATAAGAGAAAGAGCACAGTATTTATGAAACCTTGGAAAAGCAGAGATCCCATGAAGGTGAGCAGCAAAGGCAAATACAGAAATGACAGATGTGCTTCAGGTCTGGAGACAAACCAGCTCAGTTTGGAGAAAGGCAAGCATGGCTGCAGAAGGACGTTCTCCAGTCTGGTGTATAAGGGAAGGTGCTGGTTTTTTAATTGCTATATTTGCAAGGAAAATTCTAGATAGGTTATTTGTCCAATCTACTAACTATTTGGATACATTTGCAACAGACAGAAAATTATGAGAATGGGTTAAAAAGTAGAGTAATTCTTAAAGCAAAAAATAAAAAGTTAAGCCTTCCACATTCTTAATGCACTGAAATGCTTCTATTGTCTTGGGTGACATCTCCCATGAGAACCACCCTGACCTCTTTCCCAGACCCTCTATGTCCACATGATTCGGCCACTACAGGATTAGTACCTGCCTCAGCAGCAGGGCCTCCAAGACTCTACTCCGCTCTGGTTGATTCTTTCTTATTGGCTGTTCTTGAAGTCATGACAGTTTTTAAATATTTTAAGTAATACCACTGGACTAAGAGGAGATCAAGTAAAGCTAGGGAGGTAGAAAAGATCTCAATCCTCAATTATTATAACAAACTCAGCAAATAATATCTAAAACTTAAGACATGTGGTACACAATTTGAGAAATACAAATGAATAAAACAAGATTCCTTTTCTTGAAATACTTAAAGTCTAGTTGAAATAAATTGCACCCACATACATAAGGAGTTAATAGGAAACAGTAATATGAGGTTGTGAATATCGATATTTAAGGATAACATGTATTTATTCAGATATTATGGTAATTGATAATAGTACATTTTGGCTATATAATAATATCTCTGCTTAAATGCATTTGTATCACAGCATATACAGCCATTACATTTACCTAGACTAGACATTGAAATTAGGTTATGAACAATTTTGAAACCTTAAATAAACATATTGAACAAAATTAAATAAATACCTTGAATATTTCCTATCTAGTTTTTCTTAGGGATATATTTTATTTCAATATGCTTAATATCCTCAGGTATGCAAGTGTTATTTTTTATAAAAGGCTTTAAATACCATATGTGATTTGAACCAGAAGAGGTTTCTTGAGAAACAAAACATATAAAGCAATTTAGTAAAAAGTCAAATGAGTTGTTTCAGATTAATTAAAAAAACGGAGCAAATCAATCACAAAAAATTTTACTCTTGAATGAGAAGTGATTCTTAGTACCACCATTACGCATCTACCAGTAATCCTTAAGAGCTATATTTGCATTATATATATTTGCAATATATATATTAGTGTTAGTCCCTAAGGAAGTTAAATATGGCTACAAATTGTATCCCATCACTTAATAAGCTGTAAAGAGACCACATCTATTTAAAAAATAGAAGAAAAAAAAAAGTGTAATATATGGGTATGGAAAACTTCTAGGACTCCTATAACTAACCAATTAAATAGGCTTATGAAGCAACCTTTTGCTTTCAACCTGTGCAAACAGATCCTTACTATATAAAATTACTCTATCCATGATCTTACATAATCATTACAGGAAATTTTTGTTCCTTCCCTTCTACAATTCAGAGTACCGGTACCTGAAGAGTACTTACAAAAAATAACTTTATTTTTCTATTTTCCTTAGTGCCATGAATAACACTACTAAAAGAGATGCTTCTACGCAACTTGGCCCTAAAAGAAAGCTCACCTCAATTGCGTTTTAGGTTTGTTTTTAGTTATATGAAGATACAGTAACGAAAAAACAATCAATGAAACACTTTGTGATTTCAAAAATGTAAGCACTATCTGGAAAACCATTCTTATATAACTAAAAAAAATGTCCATAATCCTATCAAAGTGGCTTTTCTTTTTTAATTTTTAATTTTTCAGTTACAGTTAACATGCAATATTATTTTATATTAGTGTCACATTGAGACTAGTGGTCCTTTGGCTTCCTGGCTTCGCTTTCTTTTCTAGGCAGCCTGTATGTCAGAAATCTTACTTGTCAGCTACTCATTGGGCCTCTTATGCTAATACCATACTCAACCTATGAAATTTCAATCTTAGAGCATTTTATCCAGTTACCTTCCTTCACTCATGCTCTTAGATATTTTGGATTTTCTTTAAAACTGAGACTGATGGCCATGAAAATTTATGGTAAGAAATTTCAGCACCATAGCAATTTTTTTAAATACGGTTTTACTTTACTACCCCTCTTAGTCCCCAGAGCAGCAACTTCTAAAATATCATGGCTCTCTCGAAGTTCCATTCTTACTACACATGCCCTCACTCTCAGATGGCATTGCCTTCTCATTAGTTCATTCAATAGATATTTATTGATTACATACTCTGTTCCCCTCATTAGACACTGGGCCTACAACACCCAACAGGATACATATCATGCTCTCATGGAATTCACAGTTTAGTGAGAAGTGAGGTATTGAACAATTATAATTAGCATTACGCAGGAGTATAAGGTACTATTTTAGCACATAATGGAGCAACTTAGTATCATTTCCAAGGTATAAAAAAGTTTCCTGGAAGTCTTTCCCACAAGTGTTATTTTTATCCCAATGTAATATTAAACCAAGAGCAAATGTAAGTTAGAAAAGGAGGGAGGAAATGTCTACAAACATGGAGAAGCACAAGTATGTGAAGTTCCTTTGATGAGAAGGAGGTGACCCATTCAAGAACTTCAAAAAGTACCAGTGTGGCTGGAATAGAAAAAGCAAGGAAAAAGAGTAGTAGGAAATTAGAGTTAAGAATTACTTAGGGGCCAAATTTGATAGGACATTTGCTAATGATTCCGAACTTCTTCATTACTATTGAGGGATATTATATATAAGATCATCAGGCTCAGATCTGCTTTTTAAAAAACTCCTATAAAATGCAAAAACCCACTTAGAAATCTTGAGAGCCATATGTTAGAAATTCAACCCCAATGATGCTACATTTTCCTAAGTTTGGTTCTTGTCCTAGCATTTATCTAAAAAGCCAGCTTTCCATTTCTTCCTAAGAAAGCACAAATGATATCTTTCGATATTCTACACTCAAGTTTTCTATCCTGTAAATCCTGAAAATTATTTTTCGTACTTTTTGAACAGTCAATAGTGGCAATATAAATACTGCACATATCCTGTGTCATTCAAAGGTCTAATTCCCTTCCTTTTGAGGGACTAAATTCTATTGAGATTTTTTTTTCCTTCAACTCATGTATTATTTAGAAATGTGTTGTTTTTAAATATATTTTTATTTATTTATTTATTTTTGACAGAGAGAGAGAGAGAGAGAGAGAGAGAGAGAGAGAGAGAGAGAGA